>CAUYPK010101314.1:0-33490 GCA_963574355.1 Loris lydekkerianus | reverse complement strand
CTTCCCTCTCAGTTCCAAGAATATTTTCACAAATATCTGCTGGTCCTTCAATATTTAAAATCTCTTAAACTTAACCAGCTGTGCTAATTTTATTTGACAGATGTGTACTAAGTCATATCCATCCATATTTAATGTTGAGGTGAATTCATGAATTCTTGCTGCACCTATATCATGTTCTTAAATTTTTATTTTATTTTATTTTATTATTATTTTTTGAGACAAGGTCTCACTTCGTCACCCTCTATAGAGTGCTATGGCGTTACAGCTCACAGTAACCTCCAACTCTTGGGCTCAAGCGATTCTCTTGCCTTAGCCTCCCAAATATCTGGGACTACAGGTCCCCGCCACAACACCTAGCTGTTTTTAGAAGTGGTCTTGCTCTGGCTCAGGCTGATCTTCAACTCCTGAGCTAAGGTAATCCACCCGCGTTGGCCTCCCAAGTGCTATGATTGCAGGCATGAGTTACCGTACCCAGCTCGTGAGCTAATCTTTATAAGACTACTTTCAGCTGTTTCTATTAGGAAAGTGGATCTATGGACTAAAATGACAAATTAAAATTTTAAGAACACATCTGGGTGCGAGCTTGTAATCCTAGTTACTTTAGGAGGCTGAAGCAAAGGATTGCTTGAGCCCAAGAGATTGAGGTTGCTGCGAGTTATGATGCCACAGCACTATACCAAGGGTGACAAAGTGAGACTCTGCCTCAAAAAAATAAAATAAAATAAAGATTAGATCACGAGATACTTCTAAGCTCTGTGAGGAAATCTTGATTACCACTATATCTCAAGCACCTGGCCTAGAGCTTGGCGCATGGCAGATGCTTGTTAAATGTTTGTAGAATAAAGGAATTAATATCTGAACTTTAATATCTGTATTAATATGTTTTTGATTCCATCTCAAAAATAATACCACATCTGTTCAACAAGCACTTGGAATTCCTTTTTAAGAGCTATTGTGGGCTAGGTGCAGTGGTGGAAGGTTATTTGGAAGCTTCCCATAAATAAGCTAAAATTGGTCTGATCTCAAGATGTCTCCAGTGACCCAGACAGCACCAGTTACAAATAGTGTTTTCTCATTGGGATAACTTCCTAACCCTGAACTTTCCTTGTCTTAATTATTCCTTTTTCTCTCTTTTAATTCACAGAGCAGTAAAGAAGCCCTCTCAGAGGTTAATGCCACTGGAGTGGCCATGCTCTTCTCTGCCGGGACATTTCTTTATGTTGCAACAGTACACGTCCTCCCTGAGGTGGGAGGAATGGGGCACAGCCACAAGCCCGACACCACTGGAGGGAGAGGCCTCAGCCGCCTGGAGGTGGCAGCTCTGGTTCTGGGTTGCCTCATCCCACTCATCCTGTCAGTAGGACACCAGCATTAAAATGTTCAGGTTCCAGCCTCAGTCTTTGGCTGTTTGCCATCCAGTGAGGATAGCCGGCAGCCCAGTGAGGATAGCCAGCAGCCGGCACGTGACGGCTCCTCACTTCTCAGTCTCTTTTCTCGTCTTGCCCATCTCCACCTGTATTCCTAGAGTCCAGAAGTGGGTGAGATTAAAACCTGGAACAATGGAAAAGCTTTTAGAGTAGAAACAACACATTGCAATTAGACATTCTGTTGAGTTGTCTTTTAAGGGCCCTTGGCATTATGAGTTTTGATGCTTCTCTTAACCCTATTCTCAGGGAAGATGGAATCCAGTTTTAAAGAAAAGTAGAGAACTTCATACTCACAATGAAATAGTAATTATGAAAATACAGTGTTCTGTAATTAAGCAAAATCTCTTCAGTTTAGAGGCTCTGCCACTTTCACCCATTGATGTTTAACATGGTTCTCACCATGTAAGACTGGTGCTTTAGCATCTACATGCCTTGATAGAAGGTCATAGTGCTCACTCTGTTAGATGCTAAAGGTGATTGCAGTTAATTCAGGATTAGAGTCAGGAGAATGACGGCAAGACGCATTGAAAAGGGATGACTAGAGAGACTTAAACCGCTTCTTGTGCACAGGACTGTCTGAATGCAGCGTGCAGTTCCATCACATGGAACAACAGAGGGGGGAGTAGCTTTTAAGGAGGTGACTAGTATTTTGCAGCATTTCTTTTCAAGTTCTCCTCTGCAGAATACCTGTCTCCAGCGCATTCTTATAGAGGTGCCAAGTTCTAATAGTTTCAAGCCTAGGCTTTCCTTCAAGAACAGTCAGATCACATAAAGCATCTTTGGAAATTAAGGGATGTTAGATTTTAAGTGAATTTGGATAGTTATTGACATCTTTGTAGTAGCCTTTTTAAATGTAAGACTACCAGAAGCTGTGTGTCTTTTTTTTTTTAGCATCTCCTTAGCAAGTCAGCCTCTGGTTTAGGGAGCTGTGTCTGCCCACACAACCACTTGTAGCAGTGAAGAAAGTGAAGGTGGATCATAAACGGAAGTGCATGCCTGTTGATTTAAAACTTAGTGAAATCATGTCTCTTGTCTCATCTTTTCCGTGCTTTTCTCTTACCTTTCCCTCTAGCCCCTCCTCCCTACAATTTGCTGCTTACTGCTGGTGTTAATATTTGTGTGAGATGAATTCTCATCAGGACAACCACTTCTTGAACTGTGATGATGAAAACAATAATGTCTTTATTCTTTATCCCCTTCAAAGAAGTTACTTTTATGTCAAATCAGCTTTGTCAAGCCCTTAAAATACCACCTTCTCATATGTGAGTTGACACAGTCACTAATATTCTGGCAATTGAAATAGCAAAAGTGTTTAATAAACAAACGCTTTTCCATATTTGCCAAAATCTATGTAAACCCTGTTTTGTCAAATATTTGTATGATATTGTTATTATTAATTTATTTTGACTTTCTGTGTCATTTCAGAACATATTACATTAAGGAGGAACTAAGACTAGTTTCTTCAGGGCAGTGGATTTAGTAGTTTATAAAAACGTTTTGTATGCTGTGGAGCCAGCATGACCATGATTTCTTTATTTCCTTAAATTTGTCACTGGGTCAGCAGCTGTGGAAATAAAACTTAGGAAGCCCTCTGCTGGCTGTAGTGTAGAAAGTAGCATGAATAGGATTTGGTTTAGTCGTTGGCAACCATTGTGTACAATTTAAAACCAAGAAAAGGTTCAGCGTGGAAAGTGTAAGTGACTTTCCTGATTAGATGATAACAGCTGACTTATGAGAGACCTGGGGCTTCATCTGGTCCTTCAGAATTATATGGTTGCCTAGACTCTCTCTGGAAACTGACTTTGTCCAATAGATAGCAGGTCGTAGTGTCTGGTTTGGTTTGGATAGTAGTGCTTTCTATCATATTGTGTGTGCAGTGGTCAGAATTTGTTCTGCTGGCCAAATCCTCTTTCAGCAGTGCCTTGCCATCATGCTTAAAAGTTTGGCTAAAATATCTTGCTGGATAGGGCCTTGAACTCTGGCAAGGATTGAACCATTCTAACTTCCAAATTTGCCTTCCCTTCTCAACCTATTAACAGGCAAACCTTTCAAGGCCCTAACAGCTCTGAGAAGCTGCGGGCTTCCCCAGATTTTAAAGCTGCTGCCTCAGGAACTACGTATTTCTCTCCTGGTCAGCAGGCAGAAATAGCCATACAACTCTCTTAGGGCTCAAACGTATCTCCAGGCAGCAGGGAACCAAGCAGTGTGGGGGAGGCCTCCTTCCCTAGAGGAAGAGCTTGCTTATGTGATGGGCAGCGTCCCAGGAGAGAGGCCATATTCGTGTTCACTTTCTGACCCATTTTGTTCCATTTTCCTCTTGTTTAAAACTGCCTCTTTAGATGTGGATGCCTTAATGCTCTAACAGATTTGAAAACCTTGGCAATACTTAAGTTGCTGCTGTGATTACAAATGGAATTATTGGCTACCAAAGAGATGCAACTGATAATGAAAAGCATGGTCCTTCCTTCCACATAACCAAAGTGAATCTTAATTGCAATTTGACTCCTTTCCTTGGTAGGGGTAGACTTTCTTCAGATTCCAAGTGCTCTCATAATGGCAGATTAAGTTGAAAAATACTACTGATCCATTCCCTTCACTTATTCTCCAGTTAATTGCTTATTGGTTCTCATTTCGTCAAAGCAGTGATGTTCCGGGTGTGATTCGGTTTTCCTGTGCAGGCTGTTGTCACATTTCTTGTTTTTTAGGCAGAGGTTCTGCCTGGGACATGTAGAGTTGAAAGCAGTACTACCTACAGAGGCTGTGTGTTCTCTTTCCCCTCCTTTCATTTTTTTATTTCCCAACTCAAAACAGCCTAGTCAATCCTGGTCTTTGAATCATTAGAAAAAAGAAAGGGAGTGGCTGCTTTGAGTTGTCCTTTCAATGTAGAAAGGAGAAAATGTGACTATGGTTTTTTTTACCAGCCTACTTCTAAATGTCACTGCCTGGATTTTCTCTTTTTCAAGAATTAGAACTAGGAGGACACACCAGCAAGGGAGTGTGTTAAGCCCCTGAAAACAGCTAGGTACTGACCATGGGAACCCAGCACAAACCCCAAAGAATGCTCCTGCCTTTTGGGCTCCTGAGCCTCTTAGAAGACTGAGAATAGTGGCCAGATTCATCCAGAACTGCTGCAATTCTAGGTGACACCTTCTGCAGCTGTTCTGCAGGGGAACAAATCTTCCTTGCATCAGAAAACATCTTCTCAATAGGGAACTGTCCATATCACCCAAAGATACTGTGGAGATACTATCAAATTAGAACCAATGATGTAACCTCTTTGTATCTGAAACATCTAGATTTACCTCAGGGGACCTGAAAGAAATTACTTGTGGGAAAGAATTAGACAACCATTTAGGAATTATCTGGATGTGCTCAGCCTAACACAGTTGCGTAACACAAGCAGTTTGGCTTTCATCTTTTCTCTGATGACATCTTCCAGCAAGTTGGGAATCTCATGGGATAACACTTCAGTTCCCCTGGTTCAGTAGCTGGAACAGTGGTTTTAAATGTCCATTTTTCTGGATCCTTTGTAAACATTAAATCATTCCATGGATGGCTGCCTTATAATTTTGTCTCTTTCCTCTTTAATTGTGAATGGTTAAAACAATGCTGTTTTCTGATTTATGATATTAAATTTTTATTAGTGCATATCTCGTGCAAGTGGCTCATTACTTTTTTCTGTTGGCATGTCTTTTTGACAACCAGACTGATTTTCTGTCCCCAAAACACAAATTCATTAACAATTTTCTTGCCTTGCTGTTTGGGGTAACAATGTTATTTGTGAAGGTAGCTCTTCACTGGTAGAAAAGAGAAGCAGGCAGGAGATCACTATGACAGTGGATTTATTTCAAAGGGCAGAGTTGTCACATGAGTATATAGATGCTGTGAACAAGTGACCCTGCCCTGGACGTAGAGGTGTAAATAGAAATGGAACTTGTGAATTTGATAAGCATTTTCTCCCTCTGTGGACTTGACTACTGAAGCTCATTTTTAACTTAAATATGTGTATGTGCCATTAGTGCAGTACATCAAGGAAGTGTATAATTTTTAAGTGTATTCATTCGATTTCATGATTATTACTGGTCCGCTTCATGTTGGTTTTCTGTATTATCACATGTGTTACACAGCTAGATTGTGCCCAGAAAGTGGCATGTTTCCCAAAAACTTCTCATGAAGAAGAAGAACAGCAGAGGACCTGGTCTTTCCATCTCTACAGAGGCTTTCAGGAGAAGTGCTGCATCTCTCCTCTGCCTTGAGTGATGGACTTTGAAATCTTAGGAATTCAACATTGTGCACTTTTCGCTTGGCCACCCAGAAATGTTCACACAATGAGAAAATGGACTAGTGACCCATTTTTCAGAACCTGTCCCTGTTGGTAAACAACATATGGCTATATATGTCTTCACTATGTCCTTCCCCACTAAGATATAGGCTCCAGGCAGGTAGGTTCTCAGTAATCAATTGTTAAATGAATTGGTCTGTCCTGAAAGGGGGGGCACTTTTTTTTGAATTTACTACCTGCCCCTACCAACTGCAACCCTGACCATCTGAGCAGCTCTGCCATTGCCTCAGGCTCAGTGAGGGCAGCTTGGGAATTAGCGGTGGAGCTGGGAATTAAAAGGGCACAAGACTGAGTGTGCAGGTGGGAATTTACCTGGGCTACTAACTTAGTATTAACTAACTTCAGTAAGGCACTGTATGATTTAGGGATCCCAAAACCTGGATCTCATTTCTGGCTCAGTTAGTGATTTCTGTTGCAGTGTTAGCCATCGCCCAGTTTTATAATTCTGGGGTGGGTATGTGAGTGAAGGTACATGTGCTGCTCTGGTTGTCACCAGAACTGAGGGATCCTGACAAATTCAAGAGCCATTGGAGAAACTCCAGTGGAGAATGGTATGGAAAGGGAGCCTGGAGCATTTGAGGAAGCTGGAAGAAACTGGACTGTTTGTGTTTCTCTTGCAACAGAACTTGATAACCATCTTCGGTTACTTCAACTACTGTTTCATCAAAGCCTCCATCCCTCCCCCCTTTTCCTTCCCTCCAACCTTCCAGCCACTGTCTAAATTGGGACTTCTCCTGGGCTAGGGACTGAGGACAGGAGTGGGAGTAGAACTTACGTTATATCCTCTTCTGTTCCTGCTTTCATCCTGCTCGGTACTTTGAGGAACCAGAAAAGACCGGGAAAAAACATCCCAAGAAAGTATGATGCAGAAAGTTAGAAGGGCCCCTTTTTGACGTGAGGCCAAGAGAGTTTCAAGGGAACTTGCCCAAGGTCTTTTCATTGAATAAAGATGGAGCTGGGTGGTGCTGTGGCTCACATACCGAGGGTGGCGGGTTCAAACCTGGCCCCGGCCAAACTGCAACAAAAAATAGCCAGGTGTTGTGGCGGGCCCCCATAGTCCCAGCTACTTGGGAGGCTGAGGCAAGAGAATCTCCTAAGCCCAAGAGCTGGAGGGAAGCCTAGTGCTCCCTCTATGGGAGCTGTGACGCCACAGCACTCTACCGAGGGTGACATAGTAAGAGTATCTCAATAAATAAATGGTTATGGACTTACTGGCCAGCCTCAACACATCCACTTCCCACCACAAATAAAACATGCTTGCTCTTAGAAGCCAAATCAATGTATATGTTTTGATCCACACATCACCCCTGAGAGGGAACACTATGCTTCCCACAGCAGTGCCTTTGGCTACTCAGAGTTCCTGTTGATACTGTAAAGTAGCTGGGTGGGGGGCAGGTGTGAACTAAAATAAAATCCTAAGCCATCTCACTGGCTGAACAGACCCCATGCTGGCCAATGAGATCTCAGAGAAACCTTAAAACTAAGTTCCCCCTGATGAGATGAGAGGTCCCTTTCTAACAGCCATCAAGCTTTCTTCCCAAAGGCTAAACAGAGAGCCTAATCTTGCAATTGAGCCTTCCTTTTTGAGGTTTAGCTAAGACAGCTGACCAGCATTCCTTCCTGCTGAGAGAACATCTTTATTCAATGAAAAGACCACTGACCAGTCTACTGAGGCTGCACAGAGAGAGCTTTCGCATCCTTTGCTTCACCTTTTGACATCAGAGGGCCCAAAACTCTACCCTTGTATCTAGGTACAGCCACCGTTTTCTGAACATAGATCCCATGAAAGGACATGGCATGTGCTTCCTTCTTTCATGAATACTCAATACTGCTCTTACAACTTGTTAAACATGTATATGCAGCCACCCTGCTCCACAAAAATTTCTGTTCTATTGCCTTTGCCACAAACTACATGCTCTGGGCTTCTGCGGAGGCTGTGGCTTCCTACCCTGCAAGATGGTCACTCTGCACAGTGAGACCCCATCTCTTAAAAAGAGAGAGAGGCTCAGAGCCTGTAGCTCAGTGGCGAGGGCACCAGCCACATGCACCGGAGTTGGCGGGTTCGAAT
Source organism: Loris lydekkerianus (assembly GCA_963574355.1). Lineage (NCBI taxonomy): Eukaryota > Metazoa > Chordata > Mammalia > Primates > Lorisidae > Loris > Loris lydekkerianus. The sequence goes on along the minus strand of CAUYPK010101314.1, from coordinate 25,653 downwards.
CCAGCCCAGGCCTGCCAAACAACAATGACAACCAGAACCCAAAAATAGCTGGGTGTTGTGGTGGACACCTGTAGTCCCAGCTACTTGGGAGGCTGAGGCAAGAGAATCGCTTAAGCCCAAGAGTTTGAGGTTGCTGTGAGCTGTGACTTCACAGCACTCTACTAAGGGTGACATGGTGAGACTCTGTCTCCAAAAAAAAGAGAGAGTTGAAAATGAAGCAAATGAAATCAGAGGGAGGAGTGGGGCTGAGAGAACACCCAGAGAGCTCAGTGTTTGACCATAGTTCACACAGCTAACAACAGAGCCTGGACTTGAACTAGCCTTAACATTAAAATCAGGTGATGAATTTGCCATCTCAATTGCTTTCACATACATTCTTAACCACCCACAGATTCTGTTTTATGGAGGAGGGGAAGCTGAGGACCTGTGAGGTCAGTGTCCATTGGGTTGACAAACTGAAACAGGAAACTGCAGCACCTGAATAGAAGCCAGGTGAAGACAAATAAATTCAGAAAGCATTTGTTGAGCACCTACTACATGCCTTGGACTCTGTCCTCAAGAAGCTCAGGGAAGCAAACATACAGAGAAAAACTCCAAGCAAGTGCTAGAATGGGTGGCTGAGCAATGGCCCACAGGAACACGAGAGTGTAGTTTCTGCTGAAATTGTTGCCATGACTAGAGTGCGATGGTGTTGGTCTTGCTCACAGCAACTTCATATCTGTAATCCTAGTACTCTAGGAGGCTATGTGGGAGGACCCCTTGAGCTCAGGAGTTTGAGACCAGCCTAAATAAGAGTGAGACCCTATTGAAAAATCAGAAAAATTTGCTGGACGTTGTGGTGGGTGTCTATAGTCCAACTACTCGGGAGGCTGAGGCAGGAAGATCATTTGAGCCCAGGAATTTGAGGTTGCTGTGAACAAGGCTGACACCATCACACTCTAACCTAGGCAACAGAGTGAGACTGTCTCAAAACAAAACAAAAACTTTTTTTGTTTTGAGACAGTCTCACTATGTGGCCCTGGGTAGAGTGTTGTGGCGTCACAGCTCACAGCAACCTCCAACCAACTCTTGGGCTCAAGCAATTCTCTTGCCGCAGCCTCCCAAGTAGCTGGGACTAGAGGCACCTGCCACGACGCCTGGCTATTTATTGGTTGCAGTTGTCATTGTTTTGCAGGCCCAAGCTGAATTTGAACCCACCAGCTTCGGTGTATGCGGCTGGCGCCCTAGCTGCTGAGCTACAGGCACTGAGCCCAAAACAAAAGATTCTGCTGTTGGCCTAAGGGTGGTCTTTCCATACAGCCTTAACCCACTGTTAAATCAGGTCTTTTCAGATGTTCTGTATGCAGAGTCTGGAATTGGCAAAGATTTCACTTCTCTCTGCCATTGAAGAGACTGGTGCTCCATTTCTCCCATGGGGGAAACCAAGCCTTTCCCAGGATTATCTGGGAACACTCACCATTCTCCTTATGAAGGATTTCTTTTGAATGATTCTAGGTATCCTGCCTTCCTCTGGGCCCATGGCTCACAAGCTTGTTACCTACTAGTCTTTATTGCAAGCAGCCAAAGCTGCTACTGACTTGATTCAACAGAGAATTAATGAATTTACTAAAAGGATATTGGGAGAGCCAGAGAACCAGGCCTGAGGGTAAAGCTTCCAGGAACTATGGCCAAAACCAAGCTGCAAAGCTCTCTACTGAGGAAGCTATCGCTGCCACAGAGCACCTGCTGCTATATGTGCACCATCCACCAGAGCCACCTCCCGGTAACTGCCACTCAGCCTCAGGAATGCAGAGCTGACATCCAGAACAAGTCAGATGCTTTTGCTACCATGTGCCCTTGAAAACTGCGTGCCTGAGCATGCTTTTTCCTTATGTTTGTCACTACAAATCTGTCCCAGTGCCCCTCACTGCTGAGCTCCATACCACAGGATACTAAAGCAAGTTCTTCAGCTTCCATCTTAGAAAAACAAGACTCCTAAAGTGGGAAAATTTCCATGCGTTAGAACATGTGTCAAAACTAGGCAAAACCCCAAAAAACAAACAATGACAAAAAAAAAAAAGCCACAAACCCATGTGAAATGTTTACTTTGTGCTCTAGGCCTGGCTTCCATCATCTTCTCAGTGCTGTCTCCTCCACGTGGTGGGCCAGGGCCCTGGACCCTATCGTAAGGTCCACCCTGAGATGTTCTGCAGAGGAACATGAGCCATGAGAGAAGGAAATTCAGGGAACTCAGAGGGGCTCCTCTGTACAGTGAGCAACAGTGGGATACTGCCTGGACTTCGGAAGCCCCCCTAGAAGCTCTTTATTTTATTTATTTTTGTGGTTGAGATAGTATCTCACTCTGTTGCCCGGTTGAGATAGTATCTCACTCTGTCGCCCGGTTGAGATAGTATCTCACTCTGTGGCCTAATCATAGCTCAGTGTAACTTTAGTGTATCTTGGTCTGAAGCCATCCTCCTGTCTCAGCCTGCTGAGTAGCTGGGACTACTGGTCCATGCCATCATGCTTGGCTAATTTTTAAAAATGTTTTTGTAGAGATGGGTCTTGCTATATTGCCCAGGCTGGTCTCAAACTACTCCTGGCCTCAAACGATCCTCTTGCCTAGGCTTCCCAAAGTGCTGGGATTATAGTAAAGAGCCACCTCATCCTGCCCAGGGGCCCGTTTTTAACAGAGTCATTAAATGTGAGACCTGGAAGGCCTTGGGGAGCGTCTAGAGCAGTAGTTCTCAACCTTCCTAATGCTGGACCTAGCAAAGAAAATAATTTTATGGTTGGGGGGTCACTGCAACATGAGGAACTGTATTAAAGGGTCGGAGCATTAGGAAGGTCGAGAACCACTGATCTAGAGTCACAAATCCAAAGGCCTGCAGGGAGGAGCCAGGCAGGTAAAACACAGGGGAATGATGGGGTATAGGCTTTAAGTTCAAAAATTTTAAAGTGCTGTGCAAATGGTGATAAGAATGATAGAAGTGGTGGTGGGTGGGGGGATTGACTAGAGAGGAGAATGAGGGAACTTTCTGAGAGTAATTGAAATGTTCTCCAGCCTGAGCAAGAGTGAGACCGCCTCTCCACTAAAAATAGAAAAATTAGCTGGGCGTTGTGACAGGCGCTTGTACAGTCCCAGAGATTCAGGAGACTGAGGCAAGAGGATGTCCTGAGCCCAAGAGTTTGAGATTGTTATGAGCAGTTATCCCACAGGTGACAGAGTCTGTCTCAAAAAAAAAGAAAGAAAGAAAAGAAAAGAAAGAAAGAAAAAGGAAAAAACTCCTATTTGGCCCTCAGACTATTTGCAAAGTTCTGCTCCAATCTGACTTCTTTACCTTACACCTGAGGAATTAGAGACCCGGTGGTTTTCCCCAAGGGCACAGGTGAGTCCGACTGCCCAGTGGAAATGGCCTGCAGCTGCTAGCTAGGAAAAGGGTGACTGCCCCCTGATGGAGCTTGCAGACGTTTACTGCGCAATCTCAATTCCTTGCCTTTGGCGTGAAGCCAGCAGTTGTGCCAACTTAGCATTTCCATCGCCAAGAGGGAGGGAGGCTGTCCTCCCCCCTCGCTCACCCGCCAGTCTGGTCAGACCTCTGCCCTGGCCTGAAAGCCAGACCGTCACTAAATGCTTCCCCAGAAAGGAGCGGAAGTGGATGGAGCACTAGGCCCCAGGGAGTACGGACCAGGAGCGCAGATAGATCATAGAGAAACTGCACTGAGATTGGCACTGAGGGCCAAATACCGACAGTCAAGTTCCCGGGAGGAAATCCGATCCGCGTGAGGCGGCTGCGGAGCAAAGCGAAACCCACCAGAGTGGGCGGGCACGGGCCACCAACCTTGAAGGAACCTCCTCTCCGGGCAGGCACTTCGGGCTTTTCCCGAAGTCTTACCTGGCCACCCGCCTGCCCAAGGAGACACACGCATCTCTATTTTACGGGTGAGAAAACCAAGGCTCCCCACAATTACTGAGTTGGAATTCCAAGCCCGGTTGTCTGTCACCACACCCTCGCACCCTCCTCTCCTCCACCCAGAGATGAGTAGGTATTTGCTGGAGTGACTCCAAGCCCACCACATCGCAGACGTGTCCCCGTTTCCGTATGGGCGCTGCACGCGAGAAGGAACTCGGGGGAGTGTTGGGTGCTTGGAGTGGGATTGGGGACCTGGGGCCAGGCGACCCGGGGGACCTTCCGGAAGCTTGGAGCCCTGCCCTCCAGTCGGCGCCCGCCCTGATTGGCGCTCTAGGTGGCCTCCAACCCGCTCACCTGCCACTCCCAGCCAATCGGGGCCACCAGAATTGGGGCTGTCGCCGGGAGGGAGGAGGAGATGTTGCCGGCCCGAGGCTGAACCTCCCTCCGGGTGAGTTCCCGCCGGTCCGCCGCAATCTGGAGCTGGCTGCGCGCCCCGCGCCCTGCGGCGCCGCGCCAGGTCCCCAGCGCGCTTTCATACGGCAGCACCTGGCCGGAGTCACTTGGCGTCTCTGCTTGCGAGGACGCGCCCCGACGGCACCCCGAGCCACTAGTGGACGCCGCTTCCTCCCTACCTCCCCTGCTCGCCCTTGCCCGGAGTCCCGCGTCCCTGCCCACGCCGGAGGGAAGGGGGTGTTCTGGGCCAGGGGCAGCCCGGCTGAGGCAGGATGTTCATGTCTAAGTCCAACTCTGTGTCACCCTCGCCATCCCTGGAGCAAGCCGACGCGGACGCGCTGGACATCAGCACCAAAGTGCAGCTCTACGGGGTGCTGTGGAAGCGGCCCTTCGGGAGGCCGTCGGCCAAGTGGTCCCGGCGGTGAGTGCGCCCCACCCCGTGCCAGGACAGAACGTCCGGGGAGGGATCCCCGGCCTAAGGACCCCTCCCACCCCCTCCAGTCACCGTCCTGCCTCGGTCTTCCTGTATGACCTTGGGTCCCCCCTGTTTCACCCTACACTGGCTCCCCTGGAAGATGCAGATTTTAGCTTGGGCTGGGAGGGCTGTGGTGGGACCACCGGCCCGGATGCTTGTGAATGAGTTCCGAGTGAAGAGGTTGGGTGTGGGCAGAAGAGATCGTGGGTTTGGTCGAAGCCCAGAAGGTTCAGGTCCGGCCAGGTCCTGCCTTGGAGGGAGAGACGCCGTCTCTAACCAAAGATATTCTCCTGGGACCCCACTGCCAGTGTCAATCTCTTCACAAGCCCCCTCCCCACGCCCTGAGAAGCAGGCTCAGAAGTGGGGCACCAGTGTCCCCCTTGGGAGGGCGGCCATGGCCCTTAGGAAGGGCTGTACTGGGGGGGCTGTGCTCACCCCTGAGGAAGGGATGTTGGCAACCCCTCCAACTGTCCGTTGAAATAATTTTTTTTTTTTTTTTTTTTTTTTTTTTTTGGCGGAGACTGGGTTTGAACCCACCACCTCTGGCATATGGGGCCAGGGCCTACCCCTTTGAGCCACTGGCGCCGCCCAATTTTTTTTTTTTTTTTTTTTTGAGACATAGTCTCACTATGTCTCCCTGACAGAGTAACCTCAAACTCTTGGGCTTTAGCGATTCTCTTGCCTCAACCTCCCAAGTAGTTGAGATTACAGGTGCCCACCACAATGTCTGGCTATTTTTTGTTGCATTTGTCATTGTTTAGCTGGCCGAGTGGGTTCAAACCACTAGCCTCAGATGTATATGATTGGTGCCAAGCCTGGAATAATTTTTAAAAAAGAATAGAGGGAAAAGAGATTCTAGTGCTTCAGGCAGGGATAGGGGGAGTGGGGTGTGGGGGAGAAGGGGTATACTGATCCAGTGGAAAGACTGATGCTTTGGGGGCTGAGATGAGGAGAGCCAGAACTGCAATAGCCAGTCCTTCAGCACCAGCTCTCCAGTACCCCGATGGCCATCTCCACCATCCATTTACAAATGGCCCTGGGAGGTGTTGGGAGCTCCCAACTTGTATCAGGTACTGTGGGCCATCTTTTGGATAGTTTTCGCCCTCAAGTCAATTTTAGTTCTGAGATTTGTTACTGGTGTGACCTAGAGAACTCAGATCCTGTCCCAGCCCTTCCCTGGAGTTGAGACCTGTCCAGGAAACAAGGGGTGTCCAGATGCTCCCTTCCCATCCCACACTATGAGTGAGAGTCTGTCCCTGAGCAGAGGAGAGGAGACCTCAGATGTTCCCAGGACCACAGATAATGTGGATGTGGTGGTTGCTGGTGCTGATGCTGATGTTCTATTCTGATGAATAATTTAATGTTTTCTATAAGACCGCAAAACAAATGGAGCTGTGGACGGTATCAGTACTGTACATTTTACATAGCTGGTTTCAGGGACTTCTGTTACTTCTGATGGGTTTCCCTCTGGAATTAATGGCATACAGTCTCCTTGAATTCCACCAAAGTTAAGTTTATCTCTGATTCCCTGAATATAGAGGCTCAGAGCAGCATGGAGAGTATTTGGGAATTGCCACAGTCATCCTACCTGAGCTGCAGTCCCTGGGAGCCAGGAGCAGCCTTGTCTCTGCCAGGGCACTCAAGTGGGGGGTGGGAAGAGTGCATGGAGATTCAAGTACCATTAGCAGAATATTCCCCCACTCCTAGGAATGCTGGGGCTGTAACTGTGCAGTCTTCCTTCCCTGAGGCTCAGGAACTTAACATCCCACCACCTCTGTCCATCTTCCCAGTTCTGGGAATATACAACACACACACACACACACACACACACACACACACTCACACACGATTTTAGCCTTAGATGGGCGACAGAGCCAGCCAAGGAGAGTCGGGGTGTAGAGGAGTCATAATGCTCATCTCTGTCTTGCTTCCCCACTTCCCATCAGGGCCCTCTAGTCCCCGGTTTCCCATTTGGAAAGACTCCACTTCCCAAGTGGAATCTCTTGACTGAGGTAATTAGCAGCCACAGGAAGCGTTGGGGACAGAGCAGCTCAGGCCCTCCACTGCACAGCCTTGCAATTAGAGCAATCGATGTCCTGGCTAGGACAGCTAAGGCTTGAGCTGTTATTAACCAGTGGGCGGGATAGAACTGGCTGTGGCTGGCTGGGTTCTCTAAAAATCTCTTCCACTCAGCATGTGTCTTAGGACGTGTGCCTCCAGCCCTCACTAACGAAGCAGCCCTGCCTTCCTGAGGAAGGAAGATGACCTTGAGCTGAAGGTTCAGCTTGTTTTCCTGTAGGCAAAAAAAGGGAAAGGGAATCAAAATAATTAATTAGTAGAGATAAGTGAATCAGAGAGAGATGTCTAGAAGGCAGAGCTGGCAGCTCTGTCCTCCTCTTGGTCTGTGAACTGTGGAGAAAGATACAAGTATAAGGACATGGGCAGCTGCAAGACGTGGAGAAAGGGAGTAGGGGGTCTGAGCCTTGGCCAGGGTCAGCCAGGCTGACTCTTTTCTGGCGTTTAACACTTACACCAAGCCCCTCTCCCAAATCTCTTAGAACATCTCCCAAATCCCTTAGAACATCTTCTAAGGCCAGAGCCTCTGATGAGCAGGGCCTCACCAATCCCCTCCTGCAGCAAGAGCATCCATATTCCTACTTGTTCTTCCTTCCCCGGGGACAAGGTGGTCTGAGCCCAGCCTAGTAGCAGTTTTCTCTTGGTGGTCCCTGACTCAAGGAGCTAAGTTTCATGGTTTCTATGTACGAGAAGAGCCATAGAGATAGTGGCCACATGTCCCTAATCTCAGGCTATCACCTGCTCAGGTGTGAGAAGATTGTGGTGGTCACCATACTAAGAAGATTTGAGGGGCCTTTCTTCCCACAGGGATTTGAGGCCTAGGGTTTTGTCTTTGGCTCTGAGCACTGCTTCCCAGAGGAGACACTAATATGGGATTTTCCCAGAGAGCGGAAGGAAAAACCTAGGTGTCAGCTGCGTGGCCCCAGGCTCACCCTCACCTTCATGACTCTGGGTTTGATCTCATTTTTTCGGCTCACATGGCCTTCCCCACAGCTGGCTGTGAGAGATGTCCCACAAACACAGCTGTAGCATTTCCGCTGTGGAAGGTGCCTGGAGGATCCCCCTTTTAAATCAACCTCTATTCTCTGGCTTTCTACTAGAGAAGTGGGGTGCGGAGCAGGGGTTCTGCTAACAGTATGTGGGAAGGCTGGAAGATGACAGAGCAGGGACACTCTTTCAGCATTGATGAAGGGGAGGGGCTTGGAGGACAGCGTTTCTGCCTCCAGAAAAAAACAATCATCAATTTACTTTACTCTGAAGATTTCATAGTGTTTTCCATTCTCTGGCTCTGCCTTCTCTGTTCAGGGAGGCACAGAAGCAGAGTGGGGAGGGGTAAGAAGACTTGTCTGCGTCTCCCTAGGTCCCTGTACCCAGAACCCTCTGCTCCTTCTGAGGTGGTGGGCTCAAGGTTAAGGAAATGGGTACAATTTCCAGACCATGCAGCTGTAAAATGAAATAATGCTGGCTAAGTCAGGCCTCACTGGGGTCATTTGAGGAGCTGCCCAGCCCAAGTCTGCCAAAGTGAAGTGTGTCAGACTGTGTAAACAAGCCATGCTCCTTCCTCACCTTCCTCACTCCCCTCCTCAAGGGGCTGCCTGGGTGGTAGCTGATAGCCTGTTTGAAAGCCTAACCTCTTTGTATCTCAAGCTGGCAGGTGGCTCAGCGTCCTTATGTCTGGGACTTAAAAATATGCAATTTCTCAAAGCAGCCTTGGGCGTGGTAGAAACTGAATCTATCTAGGCTTGGAGGCAGGAGTTCCAGTCCTAGCCCTGCCAGGCACCAGCTGCATGACCCAGGCCGTGGCTTGTCACCTCACTGGCCAGCAATGTGTCTTCTGCAGAGTGGGAGTGGGGTGGCTTTTAAACTGCTCCACAGATGATTGTTAGGGTGCCTTGAATATACTCCCAGCTGTGGGGAGCAGGGTGCAGAGCCTCAAGGCCACCACCCACTTCAACCCACACCTCTGTACTGGCATCACTCTTACTTACTGAGCCTGTCTTTACCATATTGTTTGGCAAGTACTGCTAAAAATTTTTGTGAGCTACCTTGGACTTGATCTGTCCATGAACTGCAGCATGTCGTGACTCAGGAAGCTCCCAGGTGGGGTGCCTGCTGTGCCTCTGTCTCCAGATGGGTCAGGATGAGTATTCCTGAATTTAGCAGGTCACCAGAATGGCCTAGAGGGGACACACACTGGGAGCTGTGTCCTATCTACTTTCCTTCTGCCACTTTTTTTCTTTTTTGAGACAGAGTCTCCCTTTGTCACCCTCAGTAGAGTGCTGTAGAGTGTCACAGCTCACAGCAACCTCCAACTTGGGCTTAAGCAGTTTTCTTTATTTATTTTTTTATTTTTTTGAGACAGAGCCTCAAGCTGTCACCCTGGGTAGAGTGCTGTAGCATTTTAGCTCACAGCAACCTCCAACTGCTGGGCTTAAGTGATTCTCTTGCCTCAGCCTCCCAAGTAGCTGAGACTACAGGAGCCTGCCACAACGGTCGGCTATTTTTTGGTTGCAGCCATCATTGTTTGGCAGCCCCAGGCTGAATTTGAACCCACTAGCTCAGGTATATGTGGCTGGCACTTGAGCCACAGGCGCTGAGCTAAGCAATTCTCTTTAGCCTTCCAAGTAGCTGGGACTACAGATGCCTGCCACAATGCCCAGCTATTTTTAGAGACAGGATCTCACTTTTGCTCAGGATGGTCTCTTGCTCAGGCTGGTTTTGAACTCCTGAGCTCAAGCGATCCACCCACCTCGGCCTCCCAGAGTCCTAGGATTACAGGCGTGAGCAAGGACACTCCTCTAGGCTGTCCTTCCCCAGCTCCAGTGCCCACATAGCTGTTCTCAGTGTCCCAGGAGCTCAGTGATGAGGGAGACTGGCTGCTGGGCCTATTCTGGAAGTTTGTGCCTGGGTAGAGGGAGCGACTGGGCTGGACATTCGCCTTCCTGGGAAAAGAAACCCCTATGTAACTCACATGTCTTCTGGGCTCTGGATGCCCACTTTAGAGTTAGATATACTTGGCCCCACAACCAAATCCACATCCTGGGGAAGACTGAAACCTGCACCAGGGCTTCTGCTAATTCCAAGAGACTCAAAATTCTTATATCTTTCTTTGGGGATTAATTTGCTGTCCAGCATAAGTGTTCCTTATTGCAGAAGCAGAGACAGAACTCAGCTTTTATATCTTAGTTTCCCCACCGTTCCCTGTGGCCACATAGACACACCAGCCACATAAGGAATTTGAGAGACTAGCAGCCTGAGCTGCAGGGAAGGCGTGGCGGGGGGGGGGGGCATTTAAATCACAGACTTGGGAAGCATCTTCGTATTGAGTGTTAGTGCTCCTCCCCTCAAACCATGAGAGAAGGCGTTCACTACTCTCTTAACACCTGAGGACCCCGGCTGTTGCAACCTACCAGGATTCTCTCTGCACATTCCCATCACTCCTCCCATACTCCTCCAGGATTCAAATCTCTTTCACTTTGTTATTCAAAGCCCTTTCTGGGCCTACTCCTGAGCTCAGAAACATTTGCATCTCCAAACATTGAGGAGCTCAGTGGAATGGACAGAGAGAGGATGAGTCTTTCTTTAATAGGCCTGCCCAATGTGGCTCTAAGTGACATTTTCCATGGCTCTAGCTGGATCCTTCATGAGGCCAGTGTTAGCCACCAAGCTCCAATTGAGCCTTTGTTGCATTCAGAGCCCTGGGATGACAGAGCAAAGTGGGACAAAGCTTAAAGAAAACCCTTTCTGGGTCTCCTAATTCATGTGGATGACACTTATGTCCAACTGTCACCCAGGCTAGAGTTCTAGCCACTGTGTCATCCCAGACTCTGTTCACCTGCCCTTGTCTAATTATCCGCCAAGCCCTGATTTGTACGTCCCAACAACTTTGATTTGCCCTTTGTCTGCTTGTGGATCCCTCACCCTCCCCATGTATAAAACCACACTGTGACAAGTACCCTTTTTGAAATGTGATGGCAGCTTCCCTCATCTGTAGGCATGAGTCCAGCCTCTTGACAGAACTTCATGCTCTAGTTCACGCTTGTTCCTGCTTCTCTTGATGACCTAAACTTGCTCTTAGCCTCTGGTCCACAACACCGTCCACCCGCCCCTGTTGCAATTATCTGCAGATAATACCAGATCCATTGCGATAACCTTGAACACACTGTTTTTTGCTTATGCTATTTCTCTGGAATGCATCTCTCCCCCTTCCACTTCCTCCCAAATTCTTAAGACACTCCTACTCATTCTTCAAAACCCCGCTCAGTTGTTACCTCCTCTCAGAAAGCTCCTTTGGCTGGATCTCTAAATCACTTATTCCTCCCTGTTCTGCACTCTTCTGGTACCTTATCTAGACTTACAGTGTTGGCCCCAAGATCAAATCCCACATTCTGGTGAAATCTGAAACCTTCACCAGCAATTTCTACTAATCCCTAAGATTCTCTAGGCTCTCATTTCTTTGTTTAAGGATTAATTTGCTATCCAGTGTAGATGGTCCTTGTTGCACAACCAGAGATGCAACTCTTCACCACAATATATAAAGCACCAGCAACAAATTCTGTGCATTACAGTGTTGGAGTACAGGGTGGGACAGTGGCCCACACCTGTAATCTAGCACTCTGGATGCTGAGGCAGGTAGATTGTTTGAGCTCATGAGTTCAAGACCAGCCTGAACACAAGAGCAAGACCCCAACTCTACTAAAAATAGAAAAACTAGCTGGGCATTGTGTCAGGTGCCCGTAGTTCCAGCTAACTCGGGAGGCTGAGGCAAGAGAATCACTTGAGCCCAAGAGTTTGAGGTTACTGTGAGCTATGATGTCATGGCACTCTACTAAGGGTGACAAAGTGAGATTCTGTCTGAAAAAAATTAAATAAATCAAAAGAGAGTTGCAGTATATTCTCCTGGTGCTTTGCAGTGTTAAGGGATAGCCTGGTGCTCCACAATTATTCTAGCTCCCCGGTTTGTTAGCTGTGTCATCTGGGGCATGTTACTTAACTTCTCTCTGCTCTAGTTTCCTCACTTACCTCATGTGAGAAGTCAACAAGTTAACACATTTAAGCTGTTACTCGAACAGTGCCTAGCCAGGCTCAGAAGCAAACATTAGTTAGTTAGTTTGTTTGTTTATTTATTGAGACAAGAGTCTTGCTCTATTGCCCAGACTAGAGTGCTGTGGTGTCACAGCTCACAGCAACCTCAGACTCTTGAACTCAAGCATTCCTCCTGCCTCAGCCTCCCACGTAGCTGGGACTATGGGTGCCTGCCACAATACCTGGATAATTTTTCTATTTTTAGTAGAGATGGGGTCTTGCTCTTGCTCAGGCTGGTGTTGAACTCCTGAGCTCAGGGATCTTTCTGTCTTGGGCTCTCAGAGTGCTAGGATTACAGGCATTAGCCACTTCACCTGGCCATTTATTTTCTTTCTTTTTTTTTTTTTGAGACAGAGTCTCACTGTATTGCCCTCGGTAGAGTGTCCCTGGTGTCACAGCTCACAGCAACCTCCAACTCCTGGGCTTAGGCAATTCTCTTGCCTCAGCCTCCTGAGTAGCTGGGACTATAGGCACCTGCTACAACGCCTGGCTGTTTTTGTTGCAGTTTGGCTGGGGCTGGTTCGAACCCTCCACCCTCGGTAGATGGGGCCAGCTCCCTACCCATTGAGCCACAGGTGCCGCCCAACCATTTATTTTCTTAATTATTGATTCCTAGACTTTTTGTCCCGCATTCCACTAGTGCCTTGAGGGCAGTGAAGCCCCAGGGCCTCACATAGGACCTGGCTGTACCAGGGGAATCTTAATGCCCTCTCAGCTGATCAGGAGCCCAGTCCCTCTACAGAGATAAGCTCTTGGAAATTCCAGATCATATGTGATGAGGAGAACCAGGTCTCGGCAGTCAAGAGCTTGGGCTTTGTCAGCAGAGACAGCTGAGTTTAAGTTTGCCACTTAACTAGTTGTTCAATCACTCCGTTCCTCAGTTTCCTCACCAGTTGAATAGAAAACAACACTTTCTTCTTTTACAGTTGTGGAGAGAAATTTAAGTGAGATAACATCAGTAAAACATTTAGCAAAGTGAGTGCTACCTTGACACCTTGTAAGTGCTCTTGGAGCGAGGAGGCAGCCAGGGTTGACCTGGTACTGCACATTCTCTGGGCTCTACCACACCCACAGGGCATACAAGGAGGGGGATGGGGCTGGCAGACGAAACTTCTCTCAGGACTGATGTTGGGCCTCGAAGGTGGCATGGGGAAGGAGCTCCCGTGTGTCTGGGGCACAGGGTGCTGCCAGCTGGGCTGGAGACAAGCGCTCCCTCCAGGAGCAGCCAGGTGAGCACATGGGAAGGGAGGTCAGGGGAGACTTGGGCAGACAGCAGCCCAGTGATAATAAATAACAATAGTATAATAATAGAACGTATTCATTTGTTGAATATTTACTGCTGTTCGAAGTCTGTGTGAGCAAACCCATTATCCCCACTACTTCGAGAGATAGAGGTATTATTATCCTCAGTTCATAGGCAGCCCCTGAGGCCTAAACAGGTGACCTGCCCTAGGTACTCTGCTGACAGCAGGCTGTAACCCTTGGTTGCCCAAGCTCCAAACCTGCTGCCTCTGACCCATCTGTTTTCTGGCATCTCCATAGGTGGTATGGGGTGGGGAGTATAGGCACAATTAGGGCCCATGGGTTCCAACCCCAGCTTGTGCCCTGGATGTATGGCTTTGCTCACACATTTCATCTCTAAGTGCAGTTTCCTTATCTGTAAAATGGGAATGAAAAGCTTAACGTTCCAGGATTGTCCCATACATCAAAGACTCTGATATAAGTGTAATGCGCGGGAGCCAGTGCATGAGAATGGCTACAGAAGTGTGACCATCTCTGGCCCTTGGGCACAGCCAGCCCAACTCCACAGAGTCCAGAAAGAGGGGGCCCCTGGCTTACAGAGTGTGTGAGAACAAGGGGACTTTGAAGGAAGGATGGAAGGAGGGGTGCTGGGACCCCAGCTGCTGAGAAAGAGCAAGAATTATTAGCTGGGGCATCGGGGCTGTCACCAGGGCAGGTCATAAGCAAAGCTGCTGTGGGGGTCCTGGAGGTATGCCAGCCAGATGGGCCCTGTGTGGGCAGAGCTCACCCCTGCCAGTCAGGCAGGCACTCTCATCCCCCAAGTCCATACCAGCTCCTCTCCCTGGGCCCCTGCCTCCACTCAAGCCAAGCTGGGATGATCCCAATCTGGCACAATCCTTCATAATCCGTACAACCTACAGGCTTCCAGGCCCCCTGAAGTGTAGTCACCACAGGAAGAGGACATTCAGCTTCCTTCCCCTGAGGCAAGAGGGGGAAGGAGGGTGTGATATTTGGGAAGCCCTCCTGTGTGCCAGGCAAGTGCCGAGGACTCTACTTATTTCCACTTACTAGATCCTCTCTTGTTCCCCTAACGACGTGTGGCCAGAGCCCCCAAGAGACCCTGCCTCCACCTCAACATCCTGGGTGAGCTGTTGCCCTGCTCCAAGCCCTCCTCCAGGAGCTATTTTTCTTACTCAGAGAAAAGCCAGCCTCTGCCAAGCAGAGATATGACTTTCAGTGAGTTGGGCCACCCCTCTGCTTCATTTCTGTCCATGTAAAAGGGACACCTGGCTCACGGGATTGTTGTGAGTGTTAAATGCTTGGAATAAGGTGTGCTTTGTGGTAAATGCTATATAAACATTAGCTTGATCATCATCGTCATTACTGTAGCCACAGGGCCTTGCAGTCTGGCCTCACTGCTTCAGCCTTGTAGCTCCCATCCCAGGGCCCTTGCACCTGTGGCTTCACTGCCTAGAAGACCTTCTCTTCCCTCTCCACAGAGCTTCTCCCCACTACCTCTTTAATATTGACCTCACCCTCATCCCTCACTCTCGCCCCCACCCTGATTAGCACTTATCAGCTCCTGACATGGGACATCTCTCTCATTTACTTACCGTCTGCCCCCACTATATGCAAGCAGTGTAAGCTCTATGGGGAGGGATTTCTGTCACTCTTATCCACGACTATCTCTAGAACCTAAAGCAGATCCTGATGCAGAGTGTGTGCTTAGGAATTATTTGCTGAATCCTCGGAGGAATCTTCACATTAGCCCCATGAGACAGATATCCATGCCTCCATCTTACAGAGGAAGAAAGAGGCTCAGAGGTCTGGGAGCTTGCCTGAGGCTGCAGCTTGAGGAATGAGGGTTGTGGGACCCCACAGCTCAGCTTTGTGCCAGCCTTCACATGTAGTAATCATCTGCCCACTCACCCTCCAGAGATTGGGTGATGTACACCACACAAATGCATATTCTCAAAATTCTGAAGGTTGGGGACCTGAGATCAGGGTCAGCATAAGTCAGGATCTGGTGAGGGCTCTTTTCCTGGCTTACTGATGGCCGCCTTCTAGATATGTCCTCACATGGTGGGGGGAGAGAGGGAGAAAGAGATTGAGTGAGCTCTTCCTCTTCAAGGCCACAGTCCTGCTAGACTAGGGCCCCACCTTTATGACTTTATTTAACCTTAATCACCTCCTGAGGATCCTGTCTCTAGGTACAGTCGCATTTGGTCAGGCTTCAACACAGGAACGTGGAGGAGGGGCACAATTCAGTCCATAGCAGTGTTTTTGAAGCTGAGGAGTGTGAGGCAGCGGCCCAGGAGGCAGTCCTGTCTGCTCACCTCACCTTTCCCTGCAGTAACGCATGTTCATACTATGGGAACACTTCTTAGCTCTGTCCTGAGTCCTCTGCGACAGCAGGGTGAGGAGCACAATCTCACTTGATCCTTGCAATAATCGCGTAAGGTAGGTGCTGTTACCCCCATTCCATGGGTAAAGAAACTAAGGGTCAGAGAGGTGACCTTACTTGCCCAAGGTCTCCCAGCTGAAACAAGGCAGGTCTGTCTGATCTAAAGCCTATGCTCTTAACTACCCTGTGAAATTCCTTTGAAACAGGAGACAAAAGCAGGGACATTACCTTGGCCTAAGGGACTAAAGTAGGATGGCTCTGGCCTCTGGGAGCCTAGCACCCTGTCAGGACAAGTTGAGCACATAGGGTGTGGCAGTGGGTGCCAGGTGCGTGGCCCAGCCCGCAAGTCCTGGAGAAGTTCAGAGTCAATGTGGGCCAGCTGGTCAGTGAGAAGGGCCCGGCCGGATGAAGAGTGAGAGGGGGCATTTCTGGGGAGAGCAGCCCAGACTCCGTGTTGGGCCCTGCAGGCCTGGTGCAGAGAGGCAGTGAGCACAGTGGTTCCCTGGAGCATAGACCACGGAAGTGCAGACGTGTTAAGAAAGCTGAGAGGCGAGCAGCAGTCAGGTGCTGGCAGGCCCAGAATGTCACTGCGGTTCTGCAGTGGGTGTTCTTGTGCTCTTGCTGTAGTGTAGGCAGAAAGCCCTGGGGGAAGAGCTGGCATTAGCTGGGTATCCCCCTGAGCAGGGACCACAGGGGTGCACCTCTATGTGCTGGGCAGAGAGGGTGGGCGCAAATGAAGAAAAAGGGTTGGCAGGAGGCTCACGCAGAGCTGAGCTTCGCTCTCCCCAGGAGAGGACGGAGGGGAGCAGTCAGCAGTCCTGGCTGCTGTGGCCTCTAGACAGATCACACAGCTGGCAGGACCTTCTGTGATTCACTGACTTCGTCATGCTCACCAGCAACTCTTCAAGCCCCTTACAAGAAGGCTCTTGCAGCCAACTGGCTGTGTGCTAGTGAAATGTGCAGCCCCACACTCTTGGGGAGGGAGTGCAACAGTTTCGTAGTATTTGACTTTCATGGTGTAATACTCTTCCCACGGCCATTGTCAAGCTACCAATGCCATGTCACTGAACACAGAGCAGGGGAGAGAGAGACACTGTTGGCCATTGTGCACCACCTGAGCTGACAGCACTGCTTTAAACTCTCTCCCAGATGTACACGCATGTGCACACACGCATGCACTTGCATGCTATGCACACATACACTCAACAAGTTTCACAATCTCTTCCACCTTCTGCTCACATCCCGTCACTACAATAATGCTTTTAGCAGGGCCCTGGAGGAGGCAGCCAGCCACTCGGGGTGTGCCTGATTCTTCGAGCCTCGGGGCTCAGTTGGATCTGCCTCGGGATGGCACTTGGTGTCTTATCTCATCAGCTGTCATCATTACCTCTGGAACAGTCCCCAGGTCACAGAGACATTCAGTTAGATCCAAGTCCCCACAGGAGGCTGGAGCATAGTCTGAGAGACAAAGGGAATATAGGTGTCACACTGGGGGATGTTCAGGGCTGCAGACCTGGTCTTGCCAGGCCAGCACCCCAATTCCATTTGGTCGCTAGCCTTCATCATTACTTGCCGAAGACTCACCTTGGCATCCTGCATCTTCTTTCCTTCCCTCCACTCCTAAAGGGGACCCTAAGTGGCTGGAGGTGATAGCTCACGGGGCTGGAGGTGCCTGAGGGGAAGGACCTGGGTGGTGATCTATGCGGGACAGAGCAGCCAGTCTGGGGCTCCCACTTCAGCTGCCTGCCCTTTGGTGTGAGGGTTAGGCTGCCTGGGGAGCTCGGCTGGCCAGCTGAGGCCTTTGTGTGCATGTGGAAGGTGAGTTGGACAGGGTGAGTCTGAGTAGAGTCCAGGACCCCCAGAGGCACCCTTATTGTGCTGAGAAACCTCACTTCTCTCCTGGTTGTTCCTCCTATCCCACCACCCACTATAGGTTTTTCATCATCAAAGAGAGTTTTCTGCTTTACTACTCTGAGAGTGAAAAAAAGAGCTTTGAAACCAATAAATACTTCAACATCCATCCCAAGGTGAGGCGGCCCCTCCCCCAGGGCCTCAGTGGGAACATCAAGGGATGTTTCTTGTGAGGGATGGGGACCAGCTGCTGACAGAAAGTCTGGAGAGAAAGACCCCCTGGCCCCTGCTAGGCCAGATGCCTACCCTCCTGTCCCCTGCCCCATCCTGGTAGTCAGTTCTGTCCTCTGTACAGTAGCCCCAGGGCCTGGCTTCCCTGGGGCCCTTTGCAGGAGATGGCTTTGGCCCTGGGCTGCTGAGGCCGTGAGTGACCTGAGCTGGGTGGGGTGGGGGCTGCCTGTTCTGATTCTCCCTCAGGGTGTCATCCCTCTTGGGGGCTGCCTGGTGGAGGCCAAGGAAGAGCCCAGCATGCCCTACGCCATGAAGATCTCCCACCAGGACTTCCACGTGAGTAATGCTTTCCCCTCAGCCTGCGCTCCCTTGGGGTAACCCCTCCACGGACTGGCCTGAGAGAGGTCAGTGCCCAGGGACATGTGAGAGAGCAGAGCTAGCCCTCTATCACGGCAGAGTGGCTATATCTCCACCAAACTGTGTCTCCACTTCCTGGCAGGGGAACATCTTGCTGGCTGCTGAGTCTGAGTTTGAGCAGGTCCAGTGGCTGGAGATGCTACAGGAGTCTGGGAAGGTGTAAGTGTCACATCCAGGAGGGGCAGTCTGAGGGTCAAAGGGGCCAACCCTGAACTCCCTGCCTCTGCTGGGATCCTGGTGGGCACAGGGACAAGCCTATGGGAGTTGGCTAGGATGGGTGAGAGGAGACAGGTAGGGTGGTATAAGGCATCTATGAATGGTCCCCTAAGTGGGCTCAGGAGGTGTATAGAGTCACAGATGACAGACATGGGCACCATTTGTCTCCAACTCTTAGGAGTAATTTCAGCATCACTGCTCATATTTGGTGCCTTCTCACACCCATTTCTTCCCCTCCCCCCTCCCCAGCCCATAATTCATTCTAGCAAAGACCTGAGCCAGTGGTCTGTAAATCAGGGCCTGGACCACAAAGATCCCCAGCCCAACACAACCTGTTTGCACAGACCCTCCCTGCTCAAGCTGGGTCATGCTCATCATCCAACAGACAAGACTGACTGTGCGCCCCTGTGCCAGGTCTTGCAGCAGGCACAGGCCATGCTGCAGTGTAGAAATCTGCCTGCGACCCGATCTCTTCCCTGCTCTAAAAGTGCTGCTGGCCCAGCCCCCCATGGCCCACTTTGTGGCCTGGGTCAGCCTCCAGCTACTGTAAGTGATCAGTGCTGGTAGTGTGCTCAGAGACATGGCTGCCAGGGAGAACGCAAACTGAGATTCTGGAGGAGAAAGGATGGGCGAGTACAAAACGTGTACACCCTCTTTCTCCTCTCCCCTTCCATTGTAATGATTTTCTGTTCCTTCCTCTTCTCTCCTCTGTCCCATTTGCCCTTCCTCCTCAGGACCTGGAAGAATGCCCAGCTGGGGGAAGCCATGATCAAAAGCCTGGAGGCCCAGGGGCTGCAGTTGGCTAAGGAAAAGCAGGAGTATTTAGGTTGGCTGGAGCAGGGACTGGAAGCTGAGACTCCCTGATGGTGGCATTCGGGGTCTGGGCTACAGCTACAGCTGGGTCTTTGATGGGAGGCCCCAGGCCGGGCTGGGAGTGTCTAGGGTGGGGCTTATGAAGAACCAGAGACCAGTCGGCACCTGGAGGGCTTTATGGGGCAGTAAGTGTCCTTTTGGCCGTGGCTGAAGGCAGGAGTGCTTGATGGTTAGGGGCCTGGGCTCTGCATCCAGCTTCATCACTCTTCTTACTGTCTTTAGGCAGCTCAGCTTCAATTTCTTCATCCTTAAAATAGTGATAAAAATAGTCCCTTATTTTAGATATGGTATGAGGATCTGGCTAAGTGAGAAAATGTCTCTAAGTGCTTGTGCCAGGCATGCAGTAAGGGCTCCCTAAGTGGAGTTGATGTTGTTATCCTACCCTGGGTCCCCACGGCCTGGAATTGGAACCAATGTCCCCCAGCCCCCACCACTACTTTAAACTTGGCCACAGGGTTCCAGGGCCCTATGTGCCCGACTAGTTAGTAAACTTGCTTTATTTCAAAGAGAAGGCAGTGAGACTGACGATTTGCACCTTTCCCTGGGACCCTCTTCCTTTCCACCTGCTTAGACTCTTGGGGTCCAACACTGTATCCCTCTGACTGCTCCAGACACTTAGGACTCTGCTCTTCCTCGCCAGTCAGACACCGATGCTGGGGGGCAGTGAGTGGGGACCAGCCCACCTACAGTGTGGACCCACTGGAGTTTCGGAAGATGTAGAAGTAGGGATGATGGCCGGAAAGAGGCCAGTGAGGCAGCTTCCACTCCCAGGAGCTTGCCCCACCTTCTGTCTGGCAGGGCTGCTGACCTCTCCCTTGGGAGGTGCTGGGAGTGACAGAGGCCACCTTAGGGCTTCATATCCAGAGTGAGCCCCTTGTGAGTATGTACGCATGTGTTCTTGCTTTGGCAGACAAACTGATGGAAGAGACGGAAGAGCTGTGCCTTCAGAGGGAGCAGAGAGAGGTAGGCACAGGCTCCCCTCCTGCCCCGCTCTGCACCGCACCCAACTGCACTGGCTTGTATTCCCAGCACTGGGGAACAGAGTAGGTGAGCTGGACACTCAGGGGATAGGGCAGGGAGGCCAAATGGGATGATGGTGCTTGCTTGGGACTTGTCATAGTTTCTTGGCAAGAAGTGTCTTCTTGCCAACCCCTGGGAAGAAGGCAAAAAGGGTGAAAAAGCACCATCCAGAATTGTTATAAGCTGCATTAGTAGGTCCCAAGCAGCTTGTCAGTGCTCACAGGTGGCTGTAATGGCCTCTGGGATCCATAGACGGGCTCTGGCCCCGTAGGATGATCGGGTGTGACAATCTCCGAAGTCCCTTCGTTCTCTGAGCGTGGGTCCAGGCATTGGCTTGAGGCAGCCAGTGGAGACTGTCACTCCTTCGAGGGTGGTGGGCCACTGAAGCCCACTTTATCGTGCAGGACTTCAGAATCATTTTGTTGATTAAAAAGAAAAAAAAGATTGAGGATTTGTATGTGGGTGGCAGGGATGCGAGGACTGGCATTGAGGTAGTGCTGTGTCTTCCTCCACCCCCTGAGTTTGGGCCTCCGTGCCTCCAGTCCCTCCTCTTGGTCTCAAATTAGAGTTTTGGCATTTCCTTCAAACAATTCTATATGTTTCAAGTAAGCATTCTCCTTTGTTTTCAGCAACTTACAAAGAGGCAATTCAGGAAGCCCAGGGATGGGATGGAGTGACAGACTCAGCCACTGGCGGGCGAGAGACAGACTTATCCATCAGAGAGGCTAAATCTGGGGCAGCAGTTGGCTGGAGGAAAATTTAGATATTCTATCTAGGTCTTTAGCCAGGAAATTAGGACAGCAGAGACCTTAATGCCACAGCATGTTGAAGGAGGGAGGCCTGCTGGCTGTGGACTCCCTGTTTTTTTGGTATAAAATGTGAATGAGAATCACCTGGTCCCCACAATCCTCATTGTGCTATGGGCAGGCAGGAGGGAGAGAGCTGTGCCAGCCTCTCATTCCTTGTCAGCTGTGTGCCCTGCGTCAGAAGAGAACTCAGAGGCTACTCTTTGCCCCTGAGTCCTTCTGTCAACGCCTTTCCTCCCTTAACCTGTAGATGGGTCCACGTGTGCCCTGAATTTTTCTCATGTCCTCTCCAGTTCAGAGATTGTGTGGGTGTGCCTTGGGCCGCTGAGGAAGGCATTTGGTACAATGGTCTAACAACAAGATAAAGTCTCTTAATGATTCGTGTGGTCCCTTTGAGACAGCCTGCTGAGAGGAAAACTTGGGGTCTGGAACCAGGAGACCTCAATTAGAGTCTCTCTCATGGACCGTGCAGACTTTAGCATGTCAGTTAACATCTCTGAGCTTCAGTTTCTCCATCGGGGATGTCTGATAAGAGACATGCTGGCTGCTGCCTACCTCATGCATTGCTGGGAGGCTTAATGAAATAGAATGCAGGGAGATGGTTTGTGAGCGGGAAAGACCCATGTGTGCTGTGCAGTGTGCAGCTGACATCTTCCATGTAGCAGAAAGGACTTGGGACTTGGGGGGAAAGAGCAGAGTACAGGAGGAAGCCATCTGACATGTTTCCCAGAGCCAGACGACCGTGCCCTCCCTGGGGTGCCAGGCTCTCGGCTTCCTAAGGCCCGTCTCTCTCACCATCTGGGGACAGGCAGGCTGCCTACCTTTCCTCTTCCAACTGAGCTATGAGAGGTTGGCCTTGCATGTAGCTAGGCACATGGGAAATCAGAAATGCCCAGGGCAGGACAGCATTTCCAGCAGGCTTCTTGCTGCCAAGGGTGCTCCCAGTGAGAATACAGGATCTCTGAGTTGGAAAGAACTTCCCACTTCAAAAGCTGTTTGTTGACCTCCCTGATGGGTTTTGTACCTGGTTCTGTGAGGAGCAACTCACTACCTCTAGAAGCGTCCTTTGGTTTCTTACTTAGCCATTTGAAAGCACTATTTTTCATTGAGCTGAAATTTGTCCTCTGGTGACTTCTTTCCACCTTTGTACTCCTGAAACTTAAGTCATGTCCAAGACTCAGCAGAACAACTCCATGCAGTAGAGAAAGGCTTTAGCTGCAGCAGGTCTTAGCTGGCAGCTCTGTCTATGATGGGCTGCTACAAATCCTCATCCCATGTTGGCTTTAGAAACAGAAAGTTCTGGCTACTCCAGGTTTATAAGTTGTAGCTTTCACTCTACTTGGCATTTTTATGCTATAGCTGGAGATTGGCTTCATTTTTTTTTTTTTTTTTTTTTTTTTTTAGTGACACCCTAGGTGGAGTGCTATGGTGTCACAGCTCACAGCAACCTCCAACTCCTGGGCTTAGGTGATTCTCCTGCCTCAGCTACCCAAGTAGCTGGGACTACAGGCGCCCTCCACAATGCCTGGCCATTTTTTGTTGCAGTTTGGCTGGGGCCAGGTTCGAACCTGCCACCCTTGGTATATGGGGCCGGTGCCCTACCCACTGAGCCACAGGCACTGGCCAGAGATCGGCTTCATTAAAGAAATGTGCAGGTGAAATGAAAAGAGGAAAAGAAATGAGTGAGCAGGAAGGAGAGTTGTCTTTCTTCTTAACTAATGAAATTTATTTTATTAATATTTATTTATTTATTATTAGCAAATCATAGCTGTGCACATTAATGCGATCATGGGGCACCATACACTGGTTTTATAGACCATTTGACATATTTTCATCACACTGGTTAACATAGCCTTCACCGCATTTTCTTACAGTTACTGTGTTAAGACATTTATATTCTACATTTACTAAGTTTCACATGTACCCTTGTAAGATGCACCATAGGTATAATCCCACCAACCACCCTCCCTCTGCCCATCATCCCCCCTCCCTCCCCTCCCTCTCCTCCTTCCCCATATTTTTAGGTTATAACTGGGTTATAGCTTTCATATGAAAGCCATAAATTAGTTTCATAGTAGGGCTGAGTACATTGGGTACTTTTTCTTCCATTCTTGAGATACTTTACTAAGAAGAATATGTTCCCGCTCCATCCACGTGAACATGAAAGAGGTAAAGTCTCCATCTTTCTTTAAGGCTGCATAATATTCCATGGTGTACATATACTACAATTTATTAATCCATTTGTGGATTGATGGGCACTTGGGATTTTTCCATGACTTAGCAATTATGTATTGGGCTGCAATAAACATTCTGGTACAAATATCTTTGTTATAATGTGATTTTTGATCTTCTGGGTATATATCTACTAGAGGAATTATAGGATTGAATGGCAGATCTATTTTTAGATCTCTAAGTGTTCTCCAAATATCTTTCCAAAAGGAATGTATTAATTTGCATTTCCACCAGCAGTGAAGAAGTGTTCCCTTTTCTCCACATCCACGCAGACCACATCTCTGGTCTTGAGATTTAGTGATATGGGATAATCTTACTGGAGTTAGATGATATCTCAAAGTAATTTTGATTTGCATTTCTCTGATGATTAAGAATGATGAGCATTTTTTCATATGTCTGTAGGCCGTGCACTTGTCTTCTTCAGAGAAGTTTCTCTTCAAATCCCTTGCCCAGCCTGCGATGGGATCACTTGTTTTTTTCTTGCTTATACGTTTGAGTTCTCTGTGGATTCTGGTTATTAAACCTTTGTCGGAGACATACCTGTAAATATCTTTTATCATTCTGAGGGCTGTCTGCTTGCTTTACGTACTGTGTTCTTGGCTGTGCAGAAGCTTTTTAGCTTGATCAGGTCCCAGTAGTATATTTTTGAAGCTGCTTCAATTGCCTGGAGGGTCCTCCTCATAAAATATTCACCCAGACCAATTTCTTCAAGGGTTTTCCCTGCACTCTCTTCTAGTATTTTTATACTTTCATGTCTTAATTTTAAATCTTTAATCCAGTTAGAGTCTATCTTAGTTAATGGTGAAAGGTCTTCTACAGGCCACCAGCCAGTTCACCCAGCACCATTTGTTAAACAGGAAATCGTTTCCCACTGAATGTTTTTAATTGGCTTGTCAAAGATCAAATAACGGTAAGGAGCTGGGTTCATCCCTTGGTTCTCTATTCTGTTCCAGACATCTACCTCTCTGTTTTTGTGCCAGTACCATGCTGTTTTGATCACTATGGATTTATAGAATAGTCTGAGGTCTGGTAGCATGATTCCTCCTGCTTTGTTTTTATTTCTGAGTAATGTCTTGGCTATTCAATGTATTTTATGATTCCATATAAAATGAAGTATTATTTTTTCAAGCTTTGTAAAGTATGACAGTGGAGCTTTAATAGGGATTGCATTAAAATTGTATATTGCTTTGGATAATGTGGACATTTTAACAATATTGATTCTTCCTAGCCATGAGCATGGTGTGTTTTTCCATTTGTTAACATTTTCAGCTATTTCTTTTCTTAGAGTTTCATAGTTCTCTTTATAGAGATCTTTCATGTCCTTTGTTAGACAAACTCTCAAATATTTCATCTTCTTTGGCATTACTGTGAATGGAATAGAGTCCTTAACTGTTTTTTCAGCTTGACTATTGTTGGTATATACAAAGGCTATTGATTTATGAATGTTGATTTTGTAACCTGACACACTGCTGTATTCCTTGATCACTTCTAAGAGTTTTGTAGTAGAATCCCTGGTGTTTTCCAGATATGCAATCATATCATCTGTGAAGAGTGAAAGTTTGATCTCTTCTGACCCTATGTAGATACCCTTGATCACCTTTTCTTCCCTAATTGCGATGGCTAAAACTTCAATTACAATGTTAAAAAGCAGTGGAGACAATGAGCTACGTTGTCTGGTTCCTGATCTGAGTGGAAATTATTTCAATTTAATTCTATTCAATATGATATGGGTGGTGGGTTTGCTGCTGATAGCCTCTATCAGTTTAAAAAATGTCCTTTCTATACCAATTTTTTTAAGTGCTCTGATCATGAATGATGCTGAATATTATCAAAAGCTTTTTCTGCATCAATGGAGAGAATCATAAGGTCTTTGTTTTTTAATTTGTTTATGTGCTGAATTATATTTATAGATTTAAGTATGTTGAACCAGACTGAGATCCTAGGATAAAACCGACTTGGTCATGATGTATAAT
The DNA here is from genome assembly GCA_963574355.1 of Loris lydekkerianus. Classification (NCBI taxonomy): domain Eukaryota; kingdom Metazoa; phylum Chordata; class Mammalia; order Primates; family Lorisidae; genus Loris; species Loris lydekkerianus. Next base: position 406 of record CAUYPK010101314.1, on the reverse strand, counting down.
TTGTTTGATGTGTTGTCTGGATTCTGTTTGTTAGGATCTTGTTGAATATTTTTGCATCTATATTCATTGGTGATATTGGTCTATAATTTTCTTTTCTTGTTGGGACTTTTCCTGGTTTGGGGATCAGGGTGATGTTTGCTTTGTAGAACATGTTGGGTAGTCTTCCTTCTTTTTCTATATTTTGGAATAAGATGAGTAAAATTGGTACTAGTCTTTAAAGGTTTGGTAGAATTCTGACATGAAGCCATCTGGTCCCAGGCTTTTATTTTTTGGGAGATTTTGTATGGTTGATGCTATTTCAGAACTTGATATAGGCCTGTTCAACATTTCCACTTGATGCTGGGTAAGTCTTGGAAGGTGAGGTGATTCCAAGTATTGGTCAATTTCCTTCAGACTTTTATATTTC
>CAUYPK010101313.1:0-40848 GCA_963574355.1 Loris lydekkerianus | reverse complement strand
CTTCCATGTTTTTGTAGAAGTATGCAGATTCCCGTTGTTACTGAGTTCAACTTTTATTCTATGGTGGTCTGAGGAGATGCAAGGAATAATTTCTATTCCTTTAAATTTACTGAGGTTAGACTTGTGACCTAAGATGTGATCGATTTTGGAGTATGTTCTGTGGCCTGATGAGAAGTATGTGTATTCAGTTTTATGGGATGAATTGTTCTGTAGATGTCTGCTAAATCCAAATGTTGGATGGTTAGGCTTAAATCTAAAATTTCTTTGCTCAGCTTCTTATTGAAGGATCGATCCAATACTGCCAAAGAAGTGTTGAAATCTCCAACTATTATGAACTGGGAGAAATCAAGTTGCTCATGTCTGTTAGAGTTTCTCTTAAAAATTGAGGTGCATTCTGGTTGTGTGCATAGATATTAGTAATTGAAATCTTATCATATTGAATATTACCCTTAACAAATATGAAGTGACCATTCTTATTCTTCCTTACTTTTGTTGGTTTAAAGCCTATTGTATCTGCAAGTAGAATTGCAATACCTGCTTTTTTCTGATTACCATTTGCCTGAAATATGGATGAGCATCCTTTCACCCTGAGTCTATATTTATCTTTTAAGGTACGATGTGTCTCTTGTATGCAGCAAATATCTGACCTGAGTTTTTGTATCCAGTCAGCTAACCTGTGCCTCTTTAGAGGACAGTTTAAGACGTTCACATTAATAAATAATATTGATAAGTGTGGTAAAATTTTGGATATTGTGTTTTTCGAAAGTCCAGTGGACATTTTTAATCCTTTAGCCACTGTGGAAGTTGGAATTTGATCAAAAATTTCTGAGTGAATTTACTTTTGTGGTAGAGGATTGTGCTGGTCATTATGGAGAATAGGTCTGAGAATATCCTGAAGAGCCGGTTTGGTTATGGCAAATTTCTTCAACATATGGATGTCATTAAAGTATATAATTTCTCCATCATAAATGAAACTCAGTTTGGCTGGATATAGGATCTGGGGTTGAAAGTTATTTTGCTTTAGGAGATTAAAAGTTGATGACCACACTCTTCTGGCTGGAAAAGTTTCAGCAGAGAGATCTGCTGTCATTTTTAATATTCTTCCCTTTGTAGGTAATGTATTTCTTATGTCTGGCTGCTTTTAGAATTTTCTCTTTCATATTAACTTTAGTGAAGTTAGTTATGATATGCCTGGGAGATGTCTTATTCGAATTGAGTCATGCTGGGGTTCTGAAAGTGTCTGCTATCTAAATTTCAGAATTTCTTGGCATGTCTGGAAAATTATCTTTCATAATTTCATGGAGAAGGGCCTCTGTGCCTTGCGAGGCCTCTTCATCACTTTCAGGGATTCCAATGAGGAGGATATTAGCCTTCTTTGAATTATCCCAGAGCTCTCTGAGAGAATGATACATTTTTTCTCTCCATTTCTCTTCCTCTTTGAGAGTTGGGGAGCATTCAAAGGCTTTGTCTTCAATGTAGGAAATCCTTTCTTCTGCTTGCTCCAATCTGTTACTGAGGGATTCTACTGTATTTTTCAGATCTTTAAGGGCTGAAAATTCTTGCTTCAGTGCATGAAAATCTTTGGTAGTTTTGTCTTTAAATTAGTTAAATTCTTGAGACAACTTTTGAATTTCTCCTCGAATTTCTAATTCTGACTTTTGAATTGCTCCTCAAATTTCTAATTCCAAATTTTCCTCCATTCTATTACTCTTGTTTGCAATCCAAATTCTGATTTCGTTTTCTGACATCTTGGCCAGCTGTTCATGAATGGGATCTTCAGTTACATCTGCCATATCTTTCCTTGGGGGGGGGTGTGTTGATCTATTCTGGTTATCCATGGTACCAGAGTTTTTCTGTTGATTCCATGTAGGATAATATTTAGAAATAAACATATTCTACATCAAGCACACAAAGTGAACTCAGTGTGAGTTTAAAATGACTTGCTATTCTTCCAAAAGCTTAAGGTACCTTGGTATTCCTGGGACACATGCCGAGTTAGCTTGCCTGGAGTTAAAATTCCACAAGCCAATTCTCTGAAGTTGTGCACCCTGTGAAGCCTGAGATTCAAAGGGCATGCTGCCCTTCCTCAGAGATATGGGCCAGAGGGTTAATGTATGTTTAAAATGTATTGTCAGAGGTCTATAGGTGCTCTGCCCTGATGAAAGACACAGTTGTTACTTCATACTTTGCAAACTGAGTGAACGCTTGAAGGTACTCTTCCATTAACTCTGTTCCCCTGTGGCTACTTTATTATTTGTGATCTTTATTTCGATACCTGCCCAGAAATTAGTCAGTGTCTAGAAGAAGATGTTTACTACAGAAGTGATTGTGTTGATATGGTAACAGGATCTTTTCTTATAAGTTAATTTCAGATAGGTAAAATGAGGTAATGGTAAAACTAACAGATAATAGATTGTATACATGACTAGAAAGGTATAAAATCAAAACTCTGAATAAAGAACTTTGCTACATGCCATCCCATACCGTGTAGTCTGTTTCTTGACTTAATAATTGCAGGAGCAAGTTTATACCCACGGCAAAGCTGCTGTTCTTTTGCATCTCTGGTCACGTAACAATTCCACCCCATGATTGTTTTACACTGTTTGATTTTTCCCCTGGAGCTTTGGTGAGGACCTGTATAGTGCTATGGCCTGAGAAACTGGGGACCTGCTTGGTGTGGTGGGGCTAAGTGGTTCTGTCTTGTTTTCAGCTGGTCTCTGTTCGACCCTAGTGAAACAGTTACTATGGGTTGAAGTCTCAGCTGTGGAGAAATACCAGCAATTAAGTCACCCTGCCCCCAACAGGCAACAATGGGAAAAGGAAAATTAAACCTTCCTACAACCACACACCCAGCACAAGACCTGTATAGTCCTCAGGTGATTGGCTCAGTTCAAAAGGTCCAAATCAATTATCTCAGTCAGCATCTGTCTCAGGTGGGAGAGTTTAAAAGGTCTCTGGCAACTGGATTGCAGGGGTCTGGTGACTACTCAGATATGGCTTGCTCCAGTGCTCCATGGAGTCAGTAGGACCCACCCAGCAAATAGATCATTCTGGGAAGGTTGATGCCTCCTTCCCCACCTTGCACCTCTGTCACACCCAGTCACTGATAGACCTGCAGGGCTGTGACCCAGTTGCCTGTAGTGAACAGATACTCCAGGGGTTTGCACCTGCCTGAATCACAAGGAAATCTATTTCTGCTCAGCCAGGCCGCTGCACTCTGCCTCTATCTAGCAGGGAGGTGAGGTTTGACAACCTCGGCACTTGATGGAGGCTAGGAGGTGTTCACTCAGTTTCAGCCCCACCCCTGATTGATGTTACTGATAGAACAGAACAGAACAACTTTACAGGAATTTGTTTCTGTCCCTGCTAAATTTCCCTGCAGAAGAGAAGCTGTTTGGAGTTCCCAGAGCCTGTGCCTCAGGCCCTGTCTTTGCTCCTGCAAGTTTGTATTCAGATAGCTATCAGTTCTAGCCTCCTGTCTTCCTTTTTTGATAGGCTGAGAATCCCCTGAGGGCCGGGTGCGTGTTAGGCTCAGTAAAGCAGTCTTCTGGGTCAGCTCTGCCCTGGGAATCTCCTGGCTTTGTGTGTACATTTTCTAGTCCTTGTGCTCCACTCAGGCCAGTAGCGCCTCAGGCAAACCCTTTACTCATGGGTCCTGCATTTCTGTCCCAGATCTGTTCTGTGGTGGTTGCCACCTGAGTAGATGCCCAGCCTCCTCTGGTTGACAGGGGGTGTGGCTTCAGAATATCCAGGAGTGAGCCCTATTGTTGCCAAAAACGGCTGCTGCTCTGTGCCTTGGGGCACTGCCACTCTGGTGTGGTTCCCTCTCAGCCGACCGTCCTCTCCTTACTCCTGTACCCCAGAGTCAGCACTGACCAGCTGCAGGTTAGGCTCTGTTCACACCCCTCGAGAAATCACCCAAGAATCTGGACTCCTGTGGGACAGGCCTCCAGACCTCAGAGTGAGAGTGGAGGGGAGTGCTGGGAACTCAGAGTTGTAGGTAGAGTATATATACAGTTTTATACAGTTTTATGCCTGGCACGAGAATGCCATGGCACCCTAGTAGGGGAGGTAGGTCCACTTTTTAGAGGGTCTCACCCATGGAGTGTAGTGGGAGGACCTTTGAACTCTGCTCATTTGTTTGTGGGGCACTCTGAGCCGTTCTCATGGGGGAGGGGACTCCTTCTGCTTGGTGATGGATTTTGTAACTTTTGTTTGTATCCTTGGGGTTGTAGCTCACCTCAGTGTGGTTGATGTGCATTCTTCAGCCTTCTCTATTGGTGCAGCTCTAATCCAACAGGTTACTTGCTAAATTTATGTCCTTTAACTCTCCTTCTGGATGGGAGCCTCTGTGGAAAGCTGGCTTCAGTCAGCCATCTTGTCTCCCCCCCCCTTTTTCTTTCCTTAAAAAAAAATTGTTTTTTATTAAATCATAGCTGTGTACATTAATGCAATTACAGGGTACAATGTGCTGGTTTTATATACGATTTGAAATACCTTCATCATACTGGTTAACATAGCCTTCACTGCATTTTCTTAGTTATTGTGTTAAGACATTAATATTCTACACTTAGTAGATTTAACATGTACCCTTGTAAAATGCACCATAGGTATGGTCCCATCAATTACCATATCTCTTCCCATTCTCCTCTCCCCCTCCTCTTTTCCCTTCATCTTGGGCTGTAGTTGGGTTATAGCTTTCATGTGGAAGTGTGGGTGTTTATAAATTGGTTTCATAGTAGAGCTGAATACATTGGATACTTTTTCTTCCATTCCTGAGATATTTTGCTAAGAAAAATAAGTTCCAGTTCCATCCATGTAAACATAAAAGAGGTAAAGTCTCTATCCTTTTTAAGGCTGCATAATATTCCTTAGTGCACATATACCACAATTTATTAATCCATTTGTGGGTCTATGGGCACTTGGGCTTCTTCCATGACTTAGCAACTATAAATTTGGCTGTAATAAACATTCTGGGACAAATATATTTGTTATAAAGTGATTTTTGGTCTTCTGGATATCTACCTAGTAGAGGAATTGAAGGATCGAATGTCAGGTTTATTTTTAGATCCCTAAGTGATCTCCTAACATCTTTCCAAAAGGAACGTATTAGTTTGCATCTCCACCCTGTAATTCTTCTCCTAGGTAGATATCCAGAAGACCAAAAATCACTTTATAACAAAAATATTTGCACCAGAATGTTTATTGCAGCCCAATTCATAATTGCTAAGTCATAGAAGAAGTCCAAGTGCCCATTGACTCACAAATGGATTAATAAATTGTGGTATATGTACACCATGGAATATTATGCAGCCTTAAAAAATATGGAGACTTTACCTTTTTTATGTTTACATGGATGGAGCTGAAACATATTCCAAAAATTTTTAAATTTTTCTTTTAATGAGAACAGTTGACATGTATCTTTTAGCAAATTTAAGTGTGCAATACAGTATTGTTAGCAATAGTCACCATACTGTACATCAGATCTCCAAAACTTACTCATCTTACATAACTAAATATTTGTACCCTTTGACTAACATCTTCTCATTCCTCACTCCCAAGCCCCTGGTAACCAAAATTTCACTCTCTCCTGCTTTTATGAGTTTGACATTTTTAGATTTCAAATGTAAGTAAGATCATGTAGTGTTTATCTTTCTCTGCTTGGATATTTCACTTACTATAACATACTCCAGGTTCATGCATGTTTTTTCAAAGGACAGGTTTTCTTCTTTATTATGGCTGAATAATATTTCATTGTACTTATATACCATATTTTCTTTATTCATCTGTCAATGGATACTTAGTTTGTTGCCATATCTTGTCTATTGTGAATAATGCTGCAATGGGCATGGGAATGCAAATATCTTTTGGAGACAGTGATTTTACTTTCTTTGAATATATACTCAGAAGTGGGATTGCTGGATCATCTGGCAGTTTAATTTCTAACTTTTTGAAGAATTTACATTGTGTTTCCCATAATGGCTTGTACCAATGTATATTTCCACTGAGAGTATGTAAAGATTCCCTTTTGTTCACATCCTCAGCAACACTTATCTTTTGTTTTTGATAGTAGCTATTCTAACAGGTGTGAAGTGACATCTCAGTTTGGCTTTGATTTGATGTTTACCACCTCTTCATATGTCTCTTGGCTATTGGTATATCTTCTTTTGAGAAATCTCTATTCAGATATTTTTCCCATTTTAAAATCAGGTTATTTATTTATGTTCTACAGAATTGTGTGAGTTCCCTAAATATTTTGGACATTAGCTTTTATCAGATATGTGGTTCACAAAGATTTTTTTCCACTTCAGAAGTTGCCTTTTCACTCTGTTAATTATATTCTTTGCTGTGCAGAAGCTTTTCTGACTGATGTAATCTCACTTATCTGCTTTTGGTTTTGTTGTCTATGCTTTTTTTGTCATATCAAAAAAAAATTATTGCCCATACCAATGTCAAGAAACTTTTCCCCTATGTTTTCTTCTAGTAGGTTTATTGTTTCAGATGTTACGTTTAGTTTTCTAAGCTATTTTGAGTTTATTTTTGTATATGGCATGAGATATGAGTCCAATTTCATTCTTCCTTATGCAGATTTCAAGCTCTCCCTTTCATAAATCTTTCAGGAAAAGTTAAAAAAAAAATCTCATTCAATCTGGGTGTGGCAGCTCATGCCTATAATCCCAGCACTGTAGGAGCTCAAGGAAGATGGATTGCTTGAGCTTAGGAGTTCCACACCAGCCTGAGCAAGAGCAAGACACTCTCTAAAAATAGCCGGGCACTTGTAGTCCCTGCTACTTGAGAGACTGAAGCAGAAGAATCACTTGAGCCCAAGAGCTTGAGGTTGCTGTGAGCTATGACTCCACGGCTCTCTACCAAACGTGCTAAAATGAGACTGTCTCAAAAACCAAAATCAAAACAATCTCATTCAATTTTACTTTAATTCAGAGTTCAATAATCTCACTTGGTTTTATTACAATTTCTGTTTCTGTATTAATTCAAGTATATTTTTATTTAATATTTTTGTTCAAATCACATATGTAGTATTATCCTCATCATTTAGCATTCCTTCGATTTACCTGTCTTTATAACTGGCCAAAGGAGTCTGGAATTGTGTTCATCAAAGATAATGTGAGCTAATCTGGGAAAAAGGATATGGGTGATTTATTCCTTTCTTTATAATTTTCTATATATCTTGAATTTTTAAAATAAAAAGACATTTAAAAAACACCAATAAGGTTGTAACTTAAAAAGAATTTGTCCACTCACCAACTCATTTTGAAGCTCTATTTGTAGGTGAAATGGTTTCTTTTTCTCTTTACACTCCATGTAATTTGTTTCCAAGACTCTAGTTTCTTATCAAGTTAAGCTTTTATGCTTTTATCCAGCTATATTTGTAAGTATAAGTTTTCCAAGGGCCAATATTTTGCCTTTTCTATTCATAGCTCTATTCCCACTGCCTACAGCAGTGCTAAGCGTATAATAAAGCCTCAGAAAACATTTTTTGAAAGATGAAAGGGAAAAAGAAACTTGAACTTTGATAGTCTTATGGTAGTAAATATATGTGTTTATTACCAAAAAAACCCTACATATTTGCAGATAAATGATTTTTGACAAAGATACTAAGAATACACCTTGGGGAAAAGATAGTCTTTTTAAATAAATGTTGCTAGAACATTGATTGAGTATCTATATGCAGAAGATTAAAACTAGACCCTTATCTCTTACCATATACAAAAATTAGCTCAAAATAGATTAAGGACTTAAATGTAAAACCCAAGATATGAAACCGCTAGAACAAAGCATAGGGGAAATACTTTAGGACAGGTGTGTCCATGCTGTGGCCTGTGGGCCACATACTGGTTATTTGAGGACTATTTTGCTTATTTGTGGTGTCGGATATTGCTAAAAGTATGCATGAACTTTTTTTTTTTTTTCCTCACCAGGTTTTGGTAGTGTTTGTGTATTAATGTATGGCTCAAGGCAACTCTTATTCTACCAATACAAGAAAAGTATTTGACATCACTGCTTTAGGATATTGGCCTAAGCAAAGATTTTTTTTTTTTTTTTTGATGAGGCATCAAAAGCAAAAATAGATAAGTGAGATTAAGAAAACTAAAAAGCTTCTCTACAGCAAAGGGAATAATCAATAGGGTAAAGAGATAACCTACAGAATGGGTGAAAATATTTGTAAACTATTCATCTGAAAAGGGATTAAAAACTTCTCTGAATTAATAACTAGAACATATAAGATATTCAAACAACTTAATAGCAAAAGAATAATCTAAAAAGTGGGCAAATGATCTAAACAGGTATATTTTCTCAAGAGATGTACTCATGGCCAACAGATAAATGAAAAAAACCTAAATAATGCTAATCATCAGAGAAATGCAAACCATAACCATAATGAGGTATCTCTATCCCAGTTAAAATGGAGATAATGAAAAATATAAAAATAACAAATGCTGGCCAGGGTGTATATAAAGGGGAACTTTTATAATTGACTGGTGGGAATGTAAATTAGTACAGTTATTATGGAAAACAGAATGGAATCTGTTTTCAGGTCTAAAAATAGACCTGCTTTATAATACAGCAATCATACTACTGAGTATTTATCACAAGGAAAGGAAATGAGTATATTGAAGAGACATCTGCACTCCCGTGTTTATTAGAGCATTATGTATAATAGCTAAGTGCCTATCAGTGTGTGAATGGATAAAGGAAATGAGGTAGACACACACAAAGGAATATTACTCAGCCATAAAAAGAATAAAATCCTGTTATTTGTGGCAACATGAATGATCCTGGAAACTACATTGTTACGTGAAATTAGCCAGGCACAGAAAGACAAATATTGCATATTCCCATTCATATTTGGGAGCTAAAAAAGGTCTCTGGAAGAAGAGACTAGAATAATGGTTACTGGAGACTGAGAAGGATAGAGGGAAGGGAGGGAGAGTGAAAGAGGGAAGGGTTGATCAATAGGTGTGAAATGACAGGAGGTAGGAGGGGTGTGTTTTAGTGTTCTCTAACATGATAGGGTGACTATAGTCAATAATTATTTATTATATATTTTGCAATAGCTAGATGAGAAGACTTTTAATGTTCCTAACCCCAAAATAACTGTAAGTGTTTGAGGTAATGAATATTATAAGTAAAATTGGTCTGAAATTCTCCTTTTTAGTTGGGTCTTTTCCTGGTTTTGGTATCAGGGTGATGTTTGCTCCTGGCTGGGAAGAATCAACATTGTTAAAATGGCTATACTTCCCAAAGTAATCTATAAATTTGATGCAATCCCCATTAAAATACCAACATCATACTTTAAAGAACTGGAAAAAATAATTATTCATTTTCTATGGAACCAGAAAAAACCCTGTATAGCCAAGGCAATTCTTAGTAATAAAAACAAAGCCAGAGGTAACACTTGACCAGACTTTAGTCTTTATTACAAGTCCACAGTGATCAAAACAGCATGGTATTGGCATGAAAATAGAGACATAGACATTTGGAATCAAATAGAAAACCAAGAGATGAAGCCAGTATCTTATAACCATTTTATCTTTGATAAAACCAAACAAAAGCATGCAGTGGGGAAAAGAATCCCTATTCTATAAATGGTCCTGGGAGAACTGGATAACCACATGTAAAGAACTGAAACTGGACCGGCCTTTTCACCCCTTACAAAAATTGATTGAAGATGGATAAAAGATTTAAATTTAAGGTATGAATTGATAAATATCATAGAAGAAAGTATGGGGAAAACTTTTGAGGATGCCAGCCTGGAGAAAGATTCTATGAAGAAGACTTCAGTGGCAATTGCATCAACAATAAAAATAAATAAATGGGACTTAATTGAACTGAAAAATTTCTATACAGTTAAGAACACACCAATCAAAGCAAATAGACAATCTTCAGAATGAAAAAAGATATTTGCATGTTATGAATCTGACAAAGGTTTGATGACTTGGATCTATAAAGAACTCAAATTAACAAAAAGCAAACAATCCCATCTGTCACTGGGCAAGAGACATGAACAGAACCTACTCTGAGAAAAACAGACAAATTGTCCCTAATCATCAGACAAATTCAAATTAAAACCACTCAGAGGTATCACTTAACCCCAGTGTGAACATCCCACATCACAAAGTCTCAAAGCTGCAGATGCTGGTGTGGGTGTGGAGAGAGAGGGACACTTTTACACTGTTGATGGGACTGCAAACGAGTACAGCCTCTTTGGAAAGAAGTATAGAGAATCCTCAAAGAACTCAAATTAGATCTCTCATTTAATCCCACAATACTACCCAAAAGAAAAAACAAATGTTTTATCATAAAGACATTTCACTAGATTGTTCATAGCAACTCATTTTACAATCGCCAAGATATGGAAACCACCTAAATGCCCATAGATACGGGAATGTATTAAAAAACATGGTATATGTATACCATAGAATGCTATTCAGCCATAAAAAAGATGATGACCTTTCTATCTTTTGTATTAACCTGGATGGAGTTGAAATACATTCTTCTTAGTGAAGTATCACAAGAATGGAGAAGCAAGTATCCGATGTACTCAGTACTAATATGAATCCAGTAGATGATCTAATTCACCCCAATGTAGGAGAAAAACACAATTCAAGTTGGGGGAGGAGGATTAGGGGAGAGGAGTGGAGGGATTGGTGTACTCCCACTCAGTGGGCACAATGTTAGGGTAAATGGCATACCTTTTGGGTGTGGGATGCCACTGCAAGAGGGACTCTACCTAACAAATTAAAATATTGTGACCTGGTTGTTGTATAAGCCCACATTAACCTGAAATTAAAAAAAAAGGTATTTGAGAAATTAAGTCACAATCAATTATATAACTATGCAGCAATAAATGACCATTTATTGAGTTATTAGTATGTCCCAGGCATTGCATTCACTTTAATTCTCCTGGTAATTTTCAAGGCTGGTATTTTTATTGCTATTTTATGGAGCAAGAGATTAAGTGACCTGCTCAAGGTTAGGCAGATCACTTAATCTGTGGCCTTAGGTTAGTGGGCAGCCTAACCACAGATAACCGTATAGCATCCCAACTTTTTTTGGTGGGTTGTCAAAATATTTCAAAATCTGATGAGAGCAGAAAGTTTTCTCCTCTGAGAAAAAAGATGAAAGACATACACACACCCCCTATTTTACATGCAGTTTTAGGAGATTCCCCTGAAACCCGCTTCTGGACCGCTGTGGATGTGTTCACACCAAATTAAGAGCAATAAGATGATTTTACAAGAAAATAACCTTTAAGTACATTAGTCTCTCAAATTATCACAATGGCAGTTCTGGAGCTCCTCACTTTAGAATGGTCTCAAAATCCACTTACTGGCCACAAAAGCAAATGGGTTCCAATTATTTACTTTTCTTTCCCCAAGGCAGTATTTTTTGTCTTTCCTTGTTCATTATCCTTGTTTTCAAATAAGTGTTGGCTATTTTTAAAATTAAGCTATTCTCAAAGGAATTTTTCATTAAAGAAATCCAAAGACTGTGCAGTAGACTAAGAGAGAAACCTGAAAAGGGGCATTTTAGAACAGATTATGTTTGAAGTTAAAGGTGAGGGTAGGAAACTATATTCTCAAATGCAGCCATACATTGGCAATATATGTTGTCTGTGGTTACTACTTGGATGACCAACACTCAAATTTCAGTGTAGAAGGCAAAGCATTCCTCTGATTATGAAATATTATTTAGAAATATTGGTACAAAATTTGATTATTATAAATTATCTAATAAAGTTTACTGTTTCAAAATATTTGATTATTGTAAATAAAATTTACAATAAATAAATTTACAATAAAATAAAATTTGCTTTTGCAAATCTAATGCTTTCATGCGCTACGTAGAAATAGTATACAGGTTAGTCATTGTCACTTGGCTTTCCTTGTTGTTTACATAGTCCAGGTAATTTTCAGTACATATGAGAAGGTTTTTGTTTGTTTATTTGTATTCTTGAGTCACAGTGTCACTGTGTTATCCTGGGTAGAATGCTGTGTTGTCATAGCTCACAGCAACCTCACACACTTGCGCTCAAGCAATCTTCAGCTTCCTGGGTAGCTGGAACTATAAGTGCCCACCAAAACGCCCAGCAAGTTTTTCTATTTTTAGTAGAGATGAAGTCTTGCTTTTGCTCACACTGGTCTCAAACTCCTGAGCTCAACCAATCCACCTGCTTCAGCCTCTCAGAGTGCTAGGATTACAGGCGTGAGCCCCTGGGCCCAGCTTTTGTTTGTTTTTCATTTTTTTGAGAAGTTATTAAATAACTATACCGAAAACAATTTTTAAAAATTATTTCTTAAGGCAATTTTTGTGGCATGTCCTCTCTTCTAATGTCTGATTAAAATATATCTATTTTAAAAATTGCTTTTCTTTTGGGAATTTTATGTTAGTTCCAGAGTTATTGGAAATAGTTCTAGGACTTTTTATCTAAAGTCTCTTTGGATATTTAAATCATCAACTTTATTGACTAGAAAATTGTTCTTTCTCTATAGTGCCAGAAAAGCAAGGCGCCCTGTTGAGTTTGGGTTCTAACCTGGCTCATTTGGGAAAGAAGCTGACTAAAGCACATAAAGCAAACAGCATTTTTAATTTGCTTCCCCTGAGAGCAAGATTTGTGTGGTTTTATCTCACATAGAATAACAGCTCTTGTGAAGGAATCTAATTTCATTCTAAATCAGTAGCCAGGATTCAGGATGCAACCAACTGACCAAAAATACATTGTACACCCACGATGTAACCATGGATCTCTGTCAAAAACGAAATGCTGTGCTTGGAAAGTAACATTCCATTAGGGGATTCCTGAAGAACACCAGTAGGTCTAGCTGCAGCCCCAGCTAGCACTCTGTTGTATCCTGGGCCACTGCTGGGAGGGATGCTGAGAGGATTCCCTTCTCTTTTACTCTGCTGGTGGGATTGTAAATTAGGATAGACTTTATAGAGGATATATTTGATAAATGTAGATCAAAATCCTTCAAAAGTAAATATTCTGTGATCCAGCAATTCTGCTGCTAGAAATTTGTTAAAAACAATCATATGCTTGGATTAGTAAACAGTATACCAGTTCTGTGAAGAGATGGCTACAGCATCTGAGGGAAACAAAAGAAACTTTTTTTCTTGTTCTATAATTACCATCCTTACCTCTCATTTTATACCCCTCCAACCTCCCTCAGATTAACTGAAGTCTCTTTAGTAAATGGTTTAATCCCATGTGGGGCTCACTTCCCTTACAAGGAGTTTGGGGAGGTAGTGTTTCTCAGAATTTATCAATTTCACCTCTCTGTTTGAAATGCAGATTCCAGAGCTGGAGTCAGCAAGGCACCTTTGAAGGAGGGATTATCTTCTTTATAAAGTAGAGGAAACAGGCTTTCATTATCCACTTTAGTGAAAGGCAGAGCTAGGATTTGAAGCCAGTTCTACTGGCTTGAATCCCAGTGCTTGTTCCATCATTCAAATGCTAGGGGAGCAGGTGGACAGAGGGGTACAGAGCCCGCCCTTGTGAGCTTACATCCTTGCAAGCAGTTGCGAGGATTACCATCATGTGCTTGCTCCTTGTGGTTCCTTAAAATGATTCCCTAAAGTGGCTTTTTTGGAGGAAAGACTCACATGTCTCTTGTACATTGATTGTCACACTAAAAAAAAAAAAAAAAAAAAAAAGATGTTTTCCTTGGGGGCCACAGTGTTGCATTGGGTCAGGAGACACTTGAGTTATATATGCTTTGTGAGACCCCAGGCTTAAAACTAGCATGAGTTAGATATAACTCACACAACAATGCACTTGACCTAACAAAACATTGGGGCCCCAAGGCAAAGATTTTTTTTTTCTAATGTGGCAGTCAGTGTGTTAAAGACATACATTTACTAAGCCCCTCATTTGTGCCTGGCACTATGTGAAGTACCCAGTGAGCAAAATACCCCCAAACCTACAGCCTGATGGGTTCAGATCACTTTGTTAACAGCCCACTTTTAAACCCTCTCCCCCTCATTTAGTTAAGTTTCCACTAAAATTCAGTTAATTGAAAACGATCATTTAAAATAGTCTTGTGTGTGTGTGTACATACTAACTCATTGGAAGCATGGTAGTGTGCAATGTACTGCTCAAATCCCGTCACTTCTGAAGATGAAGACCCAGGATGCATTAACTCATTATGTTAAAACTGTAAATTATTATTTTATAAATAAAGTCAAGAATCTGGTTGCTTTGAACATGCTGTCATGCTATTTAATGCTCTTTCATTATATTTGGTCTTCAGTTTTATGGGCTGTTTGGTTGCAGTAATAGTAGAGAATTATTGTAGCCTTCAGGGGGATGAAAGGAGGAATGGAAATGATTAAAAATAAATTAGCTTTTTCATGTACAGAAAAGAGGAATAGTGAAGAAGCAGCAATGCATTCTTAAAATGATTCAGTAATTTACTGGGGCATTTTGAAGCCTCATTAAAAATTAACAAATTGATCTTAATGCAGCTCATCTCATTTCGTTGGCAGGTTGCCCAGTGCCTTGAGGCTCTGGTTAATGGGCTCAGATGATAATCTCCACCAAATGGCAACAATCTAACATTTTAGAAATCATCTTTGCTTTCAGTTGATTATACAGTGTGGCAAAGACAGAAAAGAGGTGGGGCCTTTCAGAAAATCATTATAGTGATTTTCACAAAATTTTAATTTTAATTTATCAATTACATAAAAAAGATGAAATCTGTTGAGTATTGCTACTGAATCTGGGACTCATTGGCTCACATTGAGATTATAAATACCTTTGCTGAACAGCAGCTGGATAGACTATATCTACATACATTTAAGAAAATTAGGCCAGAATGAAATTTTCAGATCTCTATGAACGACATACATTTGCCATAATGGCATGGAAGTGGCAGGACAAGGAAGCCAGACTGTGTCCATACTGCATTTGCTGGCTAGGTCAGCGATCTGCCTTTGTCCCCGTCATTCCTCTCCAAGGAGGTGGCATCTGATGGATGTGTTTGTGGCATTCACATCAGCAAATTAAGGCGCCATCTCTGAACACCTGTGCCCACATCAGTGTTCTGTCTACATAGGACGTTGAGTTTCTCTTTTTCTCATGCATTATTATTTCTATGAAAATCGATGGCAACCAAGAATCCTTGACTTAAAAAGCAATCTAAAAGATTCTGATTCAAAACCATCCCTCTGGATTTTTTCCTACACCCCATTTTAGGCTTAGGCTATAAAATTGCCTAATTACATAAAACTAGGACATGAAAGAGAGTTGTACCAAATCTCCTCCCCTGCTCATCTCTCCCCAGTCTCCCCCAAGCAGCATTGATCCAATCCTGCTTGATTTCATACACACACACACACACACACACACACACACACTATATCTTCTCCTAATTCTAGTCATTCATTTTTAGGTGAATAAGTGGGGGGATAATTTAATGATACTTGTGTAGTGATCTTTGAGATATGCCTACAATGGATTAAGAAAGTCCCCAGTAGTTCTAGTCATCTCACCTATACCTCATATATTTGTAATATTTCTAGTGGCCTGTGTTTATGAATCTTTCCAAAGATTCAAGTATATCCTCATCTATTTTAGTTTTTGTAGAAATGTCTTTTTCTGCTTATAGTCCATGGATTTACATAGAATTTCATTGATTATACGTAATTAAAATAATAAGTCTGGTGGAATTTGTAGTTTTGAGGAAATAAACAAGTGACAAGGGAACGGTTAGGAGTAGGTTCATGCAAGGGTGCCAGAGGTGAATGTAATAGTCAGAAGTGGTTAGTATTCAATGGACATCAGCACACATCAGTTAATCTAATGACTTAATTAAGAGGAGATTGACCAAGGAAGCTATAATACTGACATTGTTAGAGGGTTCATTCTGGACCGGCCCCTGTTTAGTCATTTAACATAGTCTCTCATCTAATTTTTGCTGTTAACTATGAGGGTTAGGTGTTATTAACCCCGTTTATACAAATGAAAAAATAATGCTAAGTAGCTTGTCCAAAGCCACAATACTAGCAAGTTGCAGATTAAGAAAAAAAGCCAGATTTGGCTGTCTCCAAAGGCTTTATTTGTAACCATTATGCTAAAATTAATTCATCATGATGAATTTTGACTATATAAAAACTCCAATCTATACCTATAGAAAGCTATCACAAATAAAATTTCCCATTTTAAGAAATAACTATAATTTTCCTTACTTGGTATTATTTTGTTGTTCCTGTTATAGGAATTCACAAAAAAAGCTTTATGGAAGGAGCTTGGAAAAACAGACAACGGCTCTTGGGTTCTGTGTAAGGAGGGTAAATAAACTAAATGTCTCCTTCCACTCTATGTTATATAATTAAAAAGTTTACAATTTCACTAGTGAATGATGTCAAACTTAATATTTCCTCAGCAGTTAGCAGATTTCTAAGTTTGGACCATGGAGATTTTATAGGAGACATTTGTTTTCTTGTGGTTCTTTGTACTGTTGCCCCACCCTACTTATTTTAAGTCCTTTGGTTTTGATGACAGCTTTGATCTTTGATTAGAGAGGATAATTAGGATAATTAGTGAATGTCTGTGGGCTTTATTGGTGACTTAGACAGTGATATGCATATGGCTAAGCTATGAGATGAACTTGATACAGGGGTCCTCAAACTTTTTAAACAGGGGGCCAGTTCCCTGTCCCTCAGACCATTGGAGGGCTGGACTATCGTTAAAAAAAAAAACAAAAAACTATGAACAAATTCCTATGCACACTGCACATATCTTATTTTGAAGTAAAAAAACAAAATGGGAACAAATATAATCACACCGCTGCATGTGGCCCGCGGGCCGTAGTTTGAGGACCCCTGAATTGATATGTATATGGCTAAGCTGTGGGATAAACTTGAGTTCATATGTATGTGGGATTTTTTTTTGCTTCTCCTATGTTAAGGGATTAAAGGGATTTTAAAAATAAGTTTAAAATAGAAAATAGACCTTGACTTTATAAAATACGTTTTCAAGTAAGGCAATAATTTGTTTTGGCTTCCTAAGAGCTCTTGAAAATAACTTCCCCAAATCCTTAATCATCCATGGAACGGCAGGTACTGTTGTTCTCATTCTCTGTAATAAAGTCAAGATAATCCTGGTTTGAATGGATTTTTAGACTCTCCTGTACTTAAATGGAATGCTCTTGTCTTAAACTAATTTGGCATTCAGTTCCCTAGAGCACCCTTATGTCAGCATATTTATCTCACACCCTTTTCATGTTTACATGCATTAAAAAAAATTATTTCTCAATAATAAAAAAAATTATTTCTCTCATTCTTGCCTCTGGATCATCACACAGATCACCTAATTTATCCAGAATAGCCTGTCTTTCACCTCGTGGTGGCTGCTAAATGCTTCACAATCAGCTGTCAAAGGAAAAACAAAAGAAAACAACCCCCTCCCCCAAGAAAAACAAACAAAAAAAGAAGTGCCCTGGCCCTCATTCATAGCTTTGCTGATTTCTGCCATGTAAATACCCTCTTGCAGCAGATTTTGAGCTGCCACCCTCACACCACTGGATGCTGGGTGGGAAGACATGTGCATAATGAGCTCTGTGAGAGCTGCTCCTGAACAGCTCTGCTTTGTTCCTTCCATCCTTTCATCAAAGAGGTTCCAGGGGCTCAATGGGTATCTGATGATTTTGACCCATGGAAGGCAGGCAACAATCTCTACCAAGGCTTCCTTGCAGAGTTTCAAGTTTTTGTTTTACTAATACTTTTCTATTTTTATTTTTATTTTTTTGGTGGTTTTGGACCAGGGCTGGCTTTAAACCCGCCATATAGGAGATGAACCCACATCTCTGGTGCCCTACCCCTTTGAGCCACAGGTGCCGGCCCCTGTTTTACCAATTCTTTCGCTTACTATTTCAAATGTACTTGTAAGTGAAAGATTTCCTGGTAAAGATTATTTTGTCAAGAGGCAAACATGTGCTCTCACACAAATGAATTGGCATTTGTTCTGTTTCGGGTCCTCAGTTTTGGTGTTGGCATACTACGTTTGCTAGGATTTTCAGGGGTCTCTAGCTTTATCTGTCCAGCTTGCTTACCCCCTATGCAGTGATGAAATCAAACCACACACCAGCTCTTGGCTTTTCATACTTCTTCCAGGTCCATTTCCACTGATTTCTCAAGTACAAATGCTTGTGTGTCTGTGGTGAATATTTTGCTGCAATGTCTCTGAGTTTTTGCAAGAGGGGACAAACAACACAAATGTGATGCCACTCCTCAATTTATATGAGGCCTTCCTAACATTTGCACAAAATTCCAAATGCAAGTAAAATGATCCACATGACTTCTAATGATTTTGTGAAATGGGATTAACGTTCTCATAGAATGTCTTCTGCTTTTCCTATCATGTTCTGAAGCTCCCTATGTTGAATTGTATAACATCAGTAGGATGAAATACAGAATACAATTACTTGCAGCCAGGCACAGTGGCTCACACCTGTAATCCCAGCCCTTGGAAGGCCAAGGTAGGTGGATCGCCTGAGCTCACAGGTTTTAGACTAGCCTGAACCAGATGGAGACCTCATCTATTAAAAAAAAAAAAAAACAAAAAAAAACAATAGCTGGAATTGTGGCAGGCCCCTGTAGTTCTCCAGGGTGGCTGAGGTAAGAGACTCACTTACAGCCCAGAGTTTGAGGTTGCTGTGAGCTATAACAGTACTGCACTCTACTGTCAGGGTGCTGTGAGGGTAACAAAGAGAGACTCTGTCTCAAAAAAAAAAAAAAAAAAAAAATAATGCGATTACTTCCTGTACTTCTCGAAGGGCCTTCTTCCTCAACATGAGAATTCTAAACTAAAAATTTTGTTCTTCTTGGGTAAGAGTTTTCATAATTGGTAGAAAGAAGTGGCCATGCTAGTTTAGATAATGTGGAGAGAGTTTATGCTTTATAATCCCTTCTGTTCTGAACACATGGAAATGATAGATAAGATATAATAAGAAAAGAAGAGAAGACCAAAAAAAAAAAAAAAAAAAAAGAGAGAGAGAGATAATTGGCTCAAATACAAAATAAATATTTTTGGGACCTCAAAATGTTGCAAAAAAGGCCTGAAAGTGAACAAAGCTATTGCTGCCATTTTTCTCAAATGTCACCTTCTCAGTAAGGCATTCTCTAGACACCCAGGCTAAAGGGGGGACTTCCCTTTCTCCTCCCCTGACCTGCACTGTCCCTCCTCACTCCTTCATTTTTATACTCAGCACTTATCTTTTAAATACTACGTATTTCCCCAATTTATCTTACTGTCTAGGTTGTCAGGTCCAGGAGGGCAATTTATCAGTCAAATATTTGTAAATGAATGAAGAAACATTAACACATGTAACATGTTGAACAAAGTATTAGTAGGTAGTAAGTTTCCTGTAAATATTGTTATTACCATTACCACGATTATAAGCAGACCAGTTGGTCTGGCGTGGTCTGGTCTTTCCTTCCTCTCTCCGTGTCTGTCTCTCTTTTCTACTCCTCTGCTGCTTTTGCTTCTCACTTTGGTGCTCTTTCCACTACTTTCTGCCACGGTCTTTTTTTCTCAGTTCCTGTCTGTGCTGCCCCACCTCAACGTCCCTGCCATGTCCCTAGGGCTACTTAGCCTTGATAACAGCAGTGTCTAAGTTATTCTTAATTCATGTCACATCAACTACACAGATAAGACCTAGCCACACTGGTTTTGTAATTTTACATGTTTTTTTCTTTCAACTTTATCAAGGCATGATTGATAAATAAAAATTGTATATAAATCAAGGTGTACAATGTGATGTTTTAATACACATATACATCATGAAGTGATTACCACAATCAACCTAACAGACATACACACCTCCTCACATATTTGCCTTTATTTATTTTTCATTTTTTTCTGGAATAATACTTAAAATCTTCTCTCTTAGCAAATTTCTGTATAAAATAAAACCTGGCTTCTGAGGGGGAAATAAATAGAAAATTGTGGGATGAAAAGTTTATGTGTTACATAATCCATAACAGAGACATGATGGGAGGGGCACCGAACAATTTATTTTTCCTTGTACAAAAATCTATTGAGGACAATAAATACAACATTCCTCCCCCCAAAGGTTCTCAAGAAAAACAAGAGACCTTGATACTAGCTTTAGTCTCTGAGGTCCTGAATTTCTCCTAATTGCCTAGATCCTGGTCTACAGGTAGGGAGTTAGTAGTGAGGATGGCAGGGAGAAATGATCGATCACCTGCATTTGAAGAGAGGGCAGTTGCCAACTTTTGCTTTGTAAGAACAATGTGAAACTTGTGGCTTGTTCCTGTTAGCACTTGGTGAGTTTTCTGGTACCCTTTATGCTAGTCCTCAGCCAGAAGCAAAAATATTTTAAACCTCTAAAGGATTTTGTCTACCATAAATAACGTGTGGATTGAAGGAATTATAAGACTAAGAGCACACTCAAAACAAGATGTTAAAGCTAAGTTGAATATTACATTCTAGTTTCTGTTTCATTTTTTATGTCTGTTTGCTGTTTCCTCAATGTATGTTTACTATACAGATCTCTACAATTTGAGCAATTCTCTTCAAAATAATGTTCATCCTTGCTAAGTCTTTGAAAGTAGGATGAAGATAGGTATTAGCTCCCCTAAGGTAGCAATAGGAAGTGGGCAATGTTTTCCTGAATAAACAGAAGTCACTTCAGGGTAACATATTTTGATTATCACCCTGTCTCAGTGGTGGAGGCCCAAAACTGCTGAAGCCATATCTCTGGGGGCAGGAGGTTTTGAAAATTGTTGCAGAGTCTTACAAAGCAAGGGGTACTGGCTGCCCATCAATTGTAAAAATTGCATTTCAGAGCCTGTTCCTGTCTGTCCCCACTACTGTCATCTTGTGGAACCCCAGCTCTGGGGCCATGCAGATTAGGTCTAAATTCAGGCCACTCTCTGTACCAGTTGTGTGACCTTTTGAAAGTCATTTAAACTTTCTGAACTTAATTTCTTCAGCTGTAAAATAGAAATAATGTTCTTACTTTTAGGATTGTTATGCCAATGGACATTTGGTCTCTTTTATGCACCATCTACCATAGACCTGATCCACTTAGATGATGGGAATCTAATCCAATGGTGAGCAAGAGAGATACTCTCCTTACTCTCATGGAATTTCTAATCCATTTGTGAAAGCAGATGTTAACTAGGAACTGGTACAGAGCAGTGTCTCAAAAAATGTTAGCCATCTCATTATTTATTTTAAAAATGAGAGCATTGTAATACCAAAAGGTTAAGTGACATGTTCCAGATTTCCCAGTGAATGTTAGTATAGTCAATATTTTATGGCAAGGCTATAGATTTTAAAATCAGGTGTTTGTCACACAAGCTGGTGGTGGTGGTCCAGAGCCTTGGTGACTAGACTAGACCTCTAAATTTATTTGAAGGCAGCATTTCCCAACCAGTCACCAAGGTAGTATGGGTCCTTCCAACCATTGTCAAGTATTGCCAGGTCAGACTTATCTCAGGTCAATTGGAATAATTCCAAAGCCACAATTAGTTCATTCTATATGGAATTTGTTACGCTCTTGTGGGTTCTTAAAAAATCTGCACAAAGGTCAGTAACATAAGCCACAGGCTTAGGGTTAAGTGGGCATTGATTTGCACTGACCACAGAACTGGTTCTGAGGAGATTGTCCACTATGTGACTCAATGATTCCCATTAAAGGACTCGTGAGAAAATGACTTGAGAATGTTATGCCAACAAAAATTTGCTTCCTCCTTTCTTAGGAGAGCTGAGTAAATATCATGTTTGCATTTTTCCTCCACCTGCCAAAACACTTGTACTCAAAATTTGTGCCCAGTTACAGCGAATACTTTAATCCTTGAGGCTGGCGTATAAGTTTCCTTCTTATTTCCTTGGGTCTGACGTGTCATTCATTTCTATTATTATATTGTCTGTCCTTTTATCTCTGCTAATAAACCAAAATAATATGGTAAAACCCACTTTCCCTTGGAGGGCAGAGAATGCCAGGCTGGGGAGAAAATAGAAGCCGTGAGGGACATAATGGGGAAGATTGTGAATAAGGATGACCTCCGGACAATTACTTTGTCATAAACTCCTTTTACCAGGTAACTATAGGCTTTCTGTTTGCTACTGATGGAATAAAGCCCAAGGACCTATGACCTCTCTGTTGACATAGGTCTGATCTCAGAATGAATGCTTTTTAGCCCTTTCCTTTAGTCTCTGTTGCACATTTTCTGGAATATTAGATAAAGTAAGCTGCTAAAAGCTTTTGGTCCCAGGTTTTCCATTTATCTAGATTTGCAAGGTCCATTTAGCCTTGGCTGGTCGTATGCTTGCTGTGATTGGGAATTTATTCTCTGTAACCAGAGCTACCTTTACCTCTATTTTTTTTTTTTTTTTTTAACCTCTGTGCACCAAGTTCACATCTATTTTCTACAGAATGGAATGTTTGCTGAAGAATTGGTTCTTCCCTTTCATTCTTATTGCTAATTCGGAAGGGAATATAAATAAAATATTTGGACTCAACTTTCAAATAGTAATATGTTTTCACCAAGTAGAGCTATAGAAAAACTGTAATGAACAACCCAGAATTACCCCAGTCCTTTGACCTAGAATGCAGTAAGTTCACAGTAGTAGTCACAGAGCAGCTGATTTCTGGCCCAGCCCAGTTAGGGATATTACAACAACCCAAGGTTCTTTCTAGTTGAAGGGGACACTGGTGACCCATGATAGGCTCATTAAAGCCAAGAGACCTGCTCTGTCTTTCTGCCTTGAGGGCAGCCCTACTATTTTCTCAGCTTTCCTGCTCTGTGTTTGCTCTAGTGATCCTCTCTTGATTGTAGTGCTCAAAGCTCATTTTGAGGATGCTCTTGTACTGCATCACCCTGACCACAGAGATGGAGCCATGGTCATAGCTATTCCTCTGCTCCTGCTTCATGACCTCCAGTTCACTTTGATCAGATTGCACCTGTTCCTAGGCATAACACCTCCATTGTGTGGAGGTGACTAGGCAAGATGCACAGGTACCTGTGTCCTTAGTTGGGTATTTTAGCATGACTGTCCTTTTACTGGACATGCTCACTGAGTAACTGGGTGAATGTGGGAGACGTCTGGGTACATCCCTAGCTCTCTTCTCCTCCTTTACCACATACCATGACTGCCTAGTTGGAGACCACCTTTTCTAGTCTACCCTGAATCCAATTAAGGCCATGTAACTAAGCTCTCTCTAACAGAATAGGAAAATTTAAATTTGTATTCACTTACTTAAAAGGGAAGTATTTGCCCTATATGTTATCTTTCCCCTTTTACTCCAGAGCAGCAGTTCTCAAAATGTGTTCTGCAGACACCTAGAGATTTCCAAGGCATTTTCAGGTAGTTTGGGAAATCAAAACTACAGTACAGTAGAACCTCCAGAGTTGACCACCAACTTAAGTTGATTAATTTTCATGGACCAGACATGTACCACATGTATGTATGGGTTAGTATAGAAGGCCTAGTTCCTGTGTTGACCAGTTTATTACAGTCCTTTGGATAGTCAACTTACAGAGGTTCTACTATATTTTCATTATAACACTAAGATGTTATTTACCTTTTTACTCTTTTGCATTTTCACTGATGGTGCAAGAGCAATGGTTAGCAGGAATCACAACAACAACACCAGGCTATACCAAAAGTTGTGACATTCTTCATGGCTTTGCATTTCCAATAAAACAAAACAGAAAACAAAACAAAACAAAACAAAAGGCCAGTTTCAGTTAAGAATGTCCTTGAAGAAACACTTATAAATTATCAATTTAATTGAATCATTGCCATTGAGTTCATGCTTAAAAAGACTCTGTATAATGAAATATGAAATATTTGTAGAAACTTCTGATGCATAAGAAAATTTGTTGTCTTTAGGAAAAGCACTAGGGTGATTGAGTTGTGAATTTTTTTTCTCATACAATACCATACCATTTTTACTTGAAAGAATGATCGACAAATCATGGTTTTTAGACATTTGGCAGATATTTCCTTGAAAATGCGCCTACACTTCAAGGGGAGAAAAACTGACAACATTTGTTACCAGTAATAAAATTTGAATTTTCAAGCAAATATTTGAATTTTGGAAAATAGTATCTGCTACCATAAACTTAGAAGCATCTCAGTATTTAAAAATGCTTCTGATGACATTGATGGTAATATTAGTAAATGTGATTTTCTGATATTATGTAATGAAATGTGTCAAAATTTGGAAGTTCTGCAAAATTCAAGGAATCAGTAAAGATAAATACAAGATATTGTGATCTATTGTAAGTTTAAAGTAAGAAATTTTGCTTATTTGTTTGATAAATTTTGTAGTTTTGGCTGGGACTGGGCTTGAACCTGCCACTCCCAGTATATGGGGCCGGTGCCCTACTCCTTGAGCCATAGGCACTGCCCCTGTTTGATAAATTTTGACAAATATATTCAGTTGTATAATCACCCCCACTTTAGTAGGAGTTTAATATAACAGAGTTGATTATAACAAATGTTTATTGATGTGGTTTCAGATTCTATACAGCAGGTAACCTTTAAAAAACCACCACCTACCATTTGGTTTATTATCAAAGAACAGAATTCACAATTACCTGAATAGAAGTATTCTTCCCTTTCTCAACTTCATTTGTGTGAGGCTGTATTCTCTTCATATACTTTAACTAAAACTTAACTAACTGTATTCTCTTCTTATACTTTAACTAAAACTTAACTAACTGTACCAGATTGAATGTAGAAGTATTTAATAATAATAATGATAATGGTAATCTATGGGTCTTCTATCAAGTCAGATCTTTAAAAAATTTGTAGAAGCATCAACTAATGACACTCCTTTTCACTTATCCCTTTAGAAGATATATTATTTATTTTTCATAAAACAAGTTACTTACCAAACAGTGGATTTATTATAGTTTCTAAGAAATAAATTAATGGGAGGCTGAGGCAAGAGAATTGCCTAAGCCCAAGAGCAGGAGGTTGCTTTAAGCTATGATGGCACAGTACTTTACTGAGGGCAATAAAGTGAGACTCTGTCTCAAAAAGAAAAAAAAAAAAAGAAGTACTTTAATAATTTTTCAGTCTTAATTTTTTAAATTCTAATTTCTAATATAGTAAGTATCAATGGACCTAAATAAAATCTCTTCAGCATCCTTAATAATTTTTAAGAGCATAAAAGGGTCCTGAGACTAAAGTATTAAGAGTCTGCCTTTAGTTGTGACAGAGCTGGACCATCAGGTCAGTTGAGCTCCTAGAACACAGCCAGCTTCTTTTAGACTGGTATGGGAAAGAGCCACTTATATAATGGGGACTCTTTGCTACAGTATCTTGATCCCCACTCTAAATTATAGTATGTTGCTGTACAAAGTGATCTAATGGACACAGTTAGAATTGTTTCTCCCTTTCACTCCTAACCAGGGAGTCTAAGGAATGTTGTACTCTTTCCTAGATACAGCCTTAATGGTTAGGCAATGACTTATTTTCTTTAACTTTTTAGATGAAATTGACAGCTGTTAGTCTGAACATATCAAGTCAATTGTTCTTCCCATGGAAGACCTCGAAATTCTGAAATTGTGGAATTTTTAACAAGCAAATGGCATATGTCCATAGTCTGGAATCTTTGTTACACAGGTTTTAATCTGCATTCTGTATTTGTTCTCTTAGTGATAGCATGTTTTCTCTAGTTGTTACAGTAAGAATTTTTTCAGAGATAACAGTGAGGCCTGTGATTTAACAAGTAGAAGTATGTCATTTGGGACAATGAAAGAATACTTAAATTTGAAATTTCCTAGAAATATTTATTATTGTTGGTAATCACACTTATAACAAAAATCCCAGGAATATGGGAATCATATTTCACTAATTTATCTAATTACTAGACTTTGTATATATAATTGATTTATTAAGATGTTCTTTAATGATAGCTCTTTAATGATCTCTTTAATGTTCTACTGTGTGCATAAATCTCCACAAATCCTAATTATTTAAGAGAGAAGAGCAAACCTCATGCTCTTTTGTCAGTTCCTCTTTTTGTCTAGCCCATATAGATTTTTAAAATTTTAAAACTTCCCTGTTTAAAACATCAAGAATAACTAGTCATTTTCTTCAAGATCAAGTCTAAGTTCCAATCTGGATATTTAAGACTCTTCATAACTTGGCATCAATCTACCCAGCCGCTGGTACTTTAGGTAGGGAACATAAAGCCCCCCTGTAGACTGCAGAGTTCAGGAAGGAGGAAACAAGGAAGATTTCTTTTCTTTCCTCATTTCGTTTCTCCTTTTTTTCCTTTTTTCTTTACTCCTTTCCTGTTCCTTTTCTCCTTTCCTTTTCTCCTTTTTCTTCTTTCCTTTTCATTTTTCCTTTACTTCCCTTCCTTTTCCCTTTCCCTTCCCCTTCCTCTTTCCCATTTCCTTTCCCTTTCCCTTCTTCTTCCTCCCTTCACCTTCCCCTTTTTGAGACAGGGTATAGCTTTGTTGCCCAGGCTAGAGAACAATGACATGATCACAGCTCACTGTAACCTTGAACTCCTGGGTTGAAGTGGACCTCCCACCTCAGCCTTCTGGATAGCTGAGACCACACGTGCATGCCACACACACAGCTAATGAAAAAAAAAAAAGTTTGCAGAGATGGAGTCTCACAATGTTGCCTAGGCTGGTCTCAAATTTCTGGATATTTCATAATTAAATATTATAACCAGTCACCCTTTATTCTCTTGTCCCCAGCTGTACTCATCTGCAATGCTACAACTCTGACTTAGCTCAACTCTCTACCCCAAACCTACTCTAATAACTCAACATCATTGGAGAAAACCAAGCAGCTGGACTTCCTCTCTTTGATATTGAAACTGTGTATCTCCAATAAGCATCCAACACAGACTGTCCATCCAACTAACTTCTCCCATACACTTGTCACCCCACTAGCTGAGGTGACATCTTTTCTAATTTCCTTAGCTGATGACCTTGCCTCCTTTAATTTTAAAAGAATAGATCAAACTGACATCTGCTCACCCGTATTCTACCTTCCCTCTCATGATTGAAGACGTGTTCTCAGTTCATACCTAAGGCAACTCTTCCCACCCCCCACCCCTGTGCTTGTACATTACTCTTTGGAAACAGGAAAGCAGATTGTCATCCTCCCCAGAAGGCAATTTTATCATGTGCTCCCATTCACTCTGCCACGTTTATATTTGACTTCTGTCTTTTGAAATTTCTGTTTTAAGTGTCTTGCACTTGACCTTTTCTGTAATCAGAACAATGTTCATTTAAGTTTCAGCTCAGGGGTTACCTGTCACTACTTCATGAACACCTTCCTTGACCCTGACAATTAAGGTAGGCTTCTATAAAATTTGTTAGGGCTGCTGTAACAGAGAACCATACACTGAGAAACTACAACAAAAATTAATTTTTTCATAGTCCAAGAGGCTAGAAATTCAAGATTTAGGTGTTGGCACATTTTATTTTTCTGGTATTTTCTTCCTGTGTTTTCATATAGCCTTCCTTTGTGTGTCTGTGGCCAAATTTCCTCTTTTTATAAAGACATCAGTCTAATTGAATTAGGGGCCATCCTAATAACCTCGTTTTAACTTAATTACCTCTTTAAAGAAAGACTCTATCTCTAAATACAGTCACATTCTGAGTTTAGTGGGTCAATACATAAACTTTAGGAGGACATAATTCATTCAGTCTGTAACTGCTTTCCTTAGTAACTATCCAATTATGGCATTTCCCCTCAGCATTTGTCCCTATCAGAATCTGAATTTTCTCTGTTTATGTACTTCTCTCCCCAACTAGAATGTAAGCTCTGTGAATGAAAAGCCTTCATCTACTACTTTCTTCATGCCTATAGCAGTGTCTAGCACATCATGGAAGCTCAGTGAACATTTATGGAATAACTGAAAAAGCAGAGAGGAGAAAGTAAGATTACATATGTTTTCTTCCAGCCTGGTGAGGTTTTGGTCTCACTTCTGCAAAATCGTTTCTCAGTTTTCCTACATTTAATGCTCCTTGCATTTTTTTTTTTGTTGTTGTTGTTGTTTGTTTTTTTCATATCCTTCAAAGTTTATACCAACTCATCACTCTTTCTGGAATTCTTTGCAAATTCCATGAACTAAATTGATTTTTTCCAATCTTCTGCAGCAGATATTGCCTCAGTTAATTATTTTGGCACATCATATTCAGCACTAAACATTCCTTTCTGTTGTCCTTTAACTGCTTCTTTTGTCATGTATGTGCTCTAAGTGAAATAGTGATGTCCCCAAGGGTGTCAACCATCATTTATTTACTTCTGGGTATATTATAGATGCCAAAAATTCCTTTCAGGGCAACTTTCTGAGAAATTAACAGGTTGAAAATAGAACAGGGAGTTTAAAATGCAAATAATCTCTCAGGGAAGGCAAGGCAGTGACTTCTATCACATTTCCTGACAATTTGTCTTTTCTAGAAGAAAGACTTACTGAAGTGTGGGAGGGAACTGGATGCCTACAGTAGGAAAAACATGCTGAAAAAGGTAGGGGAGAACCTGATTTACATTTTAGTCCATCAGCCTTGACTTAGACTAGCAGACTGAGAATAAGAAGGTGTGTCCTTGAGTTAGAGTCAGGTGTGACCAACTCTCTGCTTCAGGGTACTGTGGTTCAATCATTCTATCAGTCTGGGCCACATGACCTAAGAAAATTACTTAACCTTCTTTGTGTCTAAGAACCCCCATCTATATAATGGGGTTACTTCCAGGCTTATTGTGAGAATTAAATTCATGTTTAATAAATGGTAACTGCTATTGTAGGGACCTTTTCTTAGTTTAAGCCATCCTTAATATAAGTAAGAATAAACCTGCTTTGTTAGGTGTGTTGTAGGGTTTGAGGGATTGGGCTGACTGGTTATTGCTCAAGGAATTGGCCATACATTCCCTTTATGCTTTCTTATTAGGTACAGTGGTTCTCAGACTTTTGGAGAGTAGATTCTGCTTTCTATTTTTCAATGATTTGACATTACCAGGATGTAAAAGATGTAGATAATGAAATATATCTGAGCAAGTTGGGTGGGCATGAATGATTGTGCAAGAGGCTAACTCTAAAAAAAAAAGTAAGTCTAAGGTATCCTCATTTTTGAGTAAATTAAAGCCCAGTAAACTGACTTGAACTAAAGTCCCAGAGATGAACTCCAAGCCAAGTGTTCTTTTGATGACTTTATAGTGCCTTTCCCACACACTTTAGAAAAGAACTGAGCTGCAATAATGCCCAAACCCAAAGAATGTTGTGGAAATCCCTGTGAAACCTCTTAGAGGTAGATTTGACCTCTAATGTAGGGTAGGGATGGCCTTATACATAGTTCAGAAATACAATGTTTATATTACATCAATGTTTTCATGGGCTCCACCTACTTTTAGGCCAATTTTATGCTCCGGAGACATACAATACTTCCTTCCAGCTACCCAAACAGCCTTGAAGTAATGGGCATAATGACTCATGGTCACGTAACATTGTTTTCACCCACATCAGCATATTTGTTATTATTTTACTGTCCAAACACCCACAGAATTCTGGGAGGTAAGATAAGATTCATGTTGAAGAATGAAGAACTACTCATTTCTCTTCAACTCAATCTTTTGAAATAATCACTGTTGAGGGTCTGCTTTTGCTTCTCATAAGCAATATGGTAAGAATGTGTGACCAGGCTGGTCTGAATATTTGGAGTTCAGCCATATTCTGGAACTATTTTATTTGGAAACCACACCTAAGTCATAGCAAAGAAATCATCCGACGTGGAATCACATGACCCAGCTTGCAGGTGTGGAACTGGAATGAATTGGCATTACAGAGCACAGCATATGATGGGAAACTAGAAAGTATTCTATAAATGTATGTTAGCTACTTAATGTGGAAAAATGGCTTGTTTACAGCTGAAGCTGGTAATTTAGGTCCAGTAAAATCATCAGATTCACCTGACCATTTCTAGCTATAAATCTCATGCCATTAATCATGGCTAGTGACCACACTGTCCTGTATTATCTACATAATTGGTCTGCAAATATGATAGCATAAAGAATCTATAATATCTGCAGTGTATATTGGATTAAGGAATCAGATCTTCTATGTGAACTATCAGGCTTAAAGTTACTAGCATCTAGTGAAGATCTGTTTTCATTAATTAATTTCATTAAATTTATTAGTGCTAAAAATATTTAATTATTACCCCAAATATTTTTTTGTTTTTCATGGTAACAGGGATAGTCATTTATTCATTCATTTAACAAATGCTTAGGATACCTAATCCAAGCATTAACTCTCATCCTTATTAGTTGAGTGACCTTTGGCAGTCACTTAGCCTTTCTGCCTCACTATTCTCTTGTATAGAATTAGGGAAATAATAGTACTTACCTCCTAAGGTTGTTGTCATGATTAAATGAATGAATGCATATGAAGTGCTTGAAATAGCTTCAAACATTATAAACATTAAAAACTATTGCTTTTGGTTTAGGAGACACAATGATCACATTGCTGCCTGCCAAATTACCCTAAAATTTAGTGGCTTAATTAAAATAGTATTCATTTGTTATCTCACAGTTTCTGTGGACTGGATATCTGAGCAAGGCTTTGAGTCATAGGCTAGAATCAAGATGTCCACTGTTCGTAAAAATTCTTCCAAACACACAGAAATGGTTGTTGGCAGGATTTACTTTGGTGATGGCTGCTGGACAGGGATTGCTCTCATGTCCTTGCCATTTTGGTCTTATCAACATGGCAGTTTGCTTTGTCGAAGTGTGCAACTTGAGAAGTCAATAGAGTTGGCAAGGAAGATGCAACTCACTGTTTTTTACACCCTTAGTAAGGAAATATTCCATCACTTTTGCCATATTAATTTTTAGGAGTGAGTTACTAGCTCCAGGCTCATGGGGCAGGTATTATATAAGAGTGTTATATAATATAATGTATTATATAATACCACCAGTCACTGGATCAGTGGGAACCATGAGAGAGGCTACTACTGTCACTACCATGACAGTGAACATACAAACATAAAGATAATATATTTGTTAGAAGAAACAGATATTAAAAATAATTCTAGAACCAAATTCTAATTACAAAATTTTATAAGCACTGTGAATTGGAAAGATAATATTTAATGCCAAATTATAATATTGGCATATGATTTGAGTTGTGGCATTTTAAATGAAAATATCTCTGAAGAAATACTTTTTAATGTCATATTTGAAAGATGAATGGAGTTAGCCAAGGGGGTAGCAAGGAAACAGATGATCCTTCTTAGTTAGCCGGGGGTGGGGGGGGCAAGGAAACAGATGGGGAGCAAGGAAACAGATGATCCCTCTTGAAAGAGTGCATAGATAATATTTAGGCCCTAGGTAGGTGGGCCTCTATACATGGCCTCTGCATGTTTGGACTTCTCACTGCATGGTAGCTATTTTCTGAGCTAGACTACCCCAGGAGAAGCATAAGCTGGCAAGTCAAGTTATGCAGCATCTTTTCCACTGAATTATATTGACCAAAGCAGTCATAGCATAGACCAAAATCAAAGGAAATAAACTCTACCATTTGAATGGAGGAGCAGCCTGCTTGCACAAGAACTAGCAGAACTTTCTGGAGCCATCTCTAGACAATAACAACCCTTACTGGTGATTTTAGTAAGAGTAATTTACATTGAAGTTTGGATAAGAAGAAAGCAAAGAAAGCATATATAGATAGCTTTTTAAAAAGCCTTGGGTAGGGCTGGGAGATGAGTCTTAGATGGAGGGGGAAAGATGATGAGACTAAACACAGGACTTTTATGAAGGTCATGTTTGCATGTTGTAGGGAATGATTTGTTTAGAGAAGAAGTTTGAAGATTGTGATGGAGATGGGCTAGTGGATAATACAGGCTTCTGAGAGATGAGAGAAGGAATTCAGAACACAAACTTGGGGACTGGGTTTTGAACCATTATCTATCTGTAATGGGAAAAGAAGAGGTGATGGTATAAGCAGATGCAGGTAGTAGCTGAAGGCTGACTTTACCATTAGTGTTGGGGATCCCATGTAGTAGAGACTAAATACGTATTTGTGAATGAATAATATCTGGATTACAGCAACACAAGTAGAATACAGAAAACAAGGGTGGGTTGGGAAACTGTAACAGAGCGAGGAAGATGGGAATTATCACAGATGCAGCTGAACCCAATTCAAAGGAAGACTTTTAGTTTAATTTGCATGTTGCTACCAAACAGGTTGTTTTATTGCATGGTTTATTCTCATGGTGTCTCCTAAACAGGAAACGGGATAAGGAAAGCTTTATTTAGTTGAATGATCTCTCTTCTCTTCTACTGGGCTTCCTTCTTGGGTTGAACTGAACTGGACAAAACAGGGGAAATTCCTTTTGGAAACAGAAGGACTTTGTACTGGAGGGCCTGTTTGCTCTTCAGCCTTTGTGTCTTCAGCCAAAGTGCAGAAGACACAAAGGGTCCTACCAGATTTCTGTGTCCTCAGCTTTGATCGGGGGCTTATATAAGAAGCAGAAAAATAAAAACAACGCTGACCTGTTTTCTGCCTGTTAAGATGTTCATTATTTTCTATAGAAGTCCAGGAATGATTTATGCTTTCTGAAGTTTGCTCTCATAGGTTTCTCTCTTTTGAAGGAAGGGTCTCATTAATTCATTGAAAAATTAGAATGCTAAAACAATCCCTGCTTCCTGCCTTTTGTTTTTTGGGCATTTGCTGTCAGGATCTCAGAATTAAATTTAGTTCTACTCCACAATATCTTATTTGTGGATTATCATCATGGCATAGAGTTTAAAAGCACAGATTTTGAAGTTATCTTTTTTTAAACCATAGTTTTCTCATCTACAAAATGAGATAATTTCGGCCCTTACCTTATAAGGTTATTTGAGGATTTAATGAGTTAATACTTGTGAAATTCTTGAAATACTACTTGGAATTTGATTGTTGACATGAATGGTCTTAATGTCCTTAGATCTGTGGTAGCTGCTTTGCAAATATAGAACTTCCCATTTCTCTGGGTTCTTGTTTCTGTGCTGTGTCCAATTTCATCTGATACATCAACTTTTCTTTGTGTTTATTCCTTGCAAAACATTTTTTCCAGGATTTTTTTTTTTTTTTTTTTTTTTTTTTTTTTTTTTTTTGGTCTCTTTGTTCTCTTCTACAGGGGCCAAAGTAGAGTGTCTCTAAGGAATCTGCAGTTGTTCCATCATGGTCACTTTATTACTTTTCTGGAGGTAGGGATGAAGGGAAACAATATATAATTAAGGCAAATGCAATTGATATGAATGGTTCTAATGTAACACAGATGGACTCTCGTTACTTTTAAAGTAGAAAGTGGATATTAATTTGACACTTGTGATTTTTTTTCCCTATAAACTTTCTCCTCTACCTGGTGTGAATGGATAGGCTGAACAAACAGAGGGTTTACTGGTTCAGGTAATCTGGGTAAAAGGCAGCAGAAGAAAGGATCAAAATTCATGGCATATAGGAGCATAGAATCTTTTATATGTATGTACAAAGAGATTGTTATTTGCTATTAACATGAGGAAAAGTAAGGGGATCCATATCATTTGAGTCACTTGGTGATTTTACTGCCACAGAAATATTGTGTTTCAAGAGAATAATGTCCTTGATCAAATAAAGTTGATGACTATTTTTCTAGAATGTTGCAGAGAGAATTGATGCATTAAATAGACAATGATAATAGATGCAGTAGATAAACTCTAATGCTCTTCTAACTCTTCATAGTTGCACTTTTATAATCTTCTGAACATTGGGTCTGGAATTTCTCTACTCATAGTGTGATCCTCTTCTAAGAATTAAGGGAGTCATTTTGATTTCATAGTGGGGAGGGAGCACCCAAAATGGACACTCAGACCTTTCCCTGGTATTCTATATTAATCTCTCTGAGGTCAACTGTAACTGGATTTTTCTTTTTTCTTTTCTTTTCTTTCTTTCTTTTTTTTTTTTTTTTTTTTACAGTTTTTGGTTGGGGCCGAGTTTGAACCCACCACCCCCTACTCTTTGACCCACAGGTACCACCCTGTAACTGTTACTTTTAATATTTGGCTCTAATTATGCATTCTTTTAGATTGCAGTATGATTTTCCATTTGTGCCTCTATCATAATATGAGTTGTTAAGGCTTGAGACATAGGATTGGTAGGTTAGGTGTACTCTTGCATGAAATCAGGGAATTTTTTCTTTCATTTTCCATCTTGTATGGCACAGGAGACAGATATACCGGATCTATATATATTTTTCTATCTTAAGCATCGGAATTCACTGGCTACTACCCAAAGCTTTGAATCAGGCTGGGGTCTCCTCACCAGATCTGTTGTTTCAGCTATATTGCTAGAATTATATGGGTGTAGACTCAAAGTTAAAGACATAACTACAGGGAGAGAAGGGCAGTTATCTGTCGTCTAAGGTATGGGCATTGGAGGCAGTTGTTCTTACCCCCTGATTCTGCTAGAATGAAACTAACTTCCTTTTGAAAGGACCAGGATGCTATAAATTTGCCACAACTCCATTCTTATACTGCTTGTGAGTTTGAAATAGCCAGATACACAAACATCTCAATCCTATCGCACAGAAAGAAGATACTTGATTCAGGTGTGCCCAACATCCTGGTAGACATTACATAAATACAAAAGAATAGTAGATCATAGCTGCCAACAATTGCTTTCTATATACAGTATGTATAGCCTAATTGTGCCCGGTGTTTTTTAGTCCTTGCAATGTCAGACTAGCTATGAAAGAAAGGCAAATGTGTGTATGGATATATTTTATGTTTCTTCTCTCTAATATTCCTTTTACTAATCTATCATTTTTTTCTTCTTTATTATAAATGACCTTGTATTGCTCTCTTGTTGCTTAAATTATAGACAATATGCATTTCAACGGCAGGTACCAGGCTTCTTTAACTCCCTTTCCACATCTTACTGCCTCCTCCAGGACTCAGTCAAAACTAAAAGTAATCTCTTGAGATTTTTTTCTTTGATGAACTAAGAAATGAGATTTGCTTCCAAAAGATGCATTAAAAATTAAACATTTATTTATTTATTCATTTTGAGACAGAGTCTTATTATGTCACCCTCAGTAGAGTGCTATGGCATCACAGCTCACAGCAGCCTCAAACTCTTGGGCTTAAGCGATTCTCTTGCCTCAGCTTTCCAAGTAGCTGGGACTACAGGCGCCTGCCACAATGCCTGGCTATTTTTTGGTTGCAGTTGTCATTGTTGTTTAGCAGACCCAGGTTGGGCTTGAACCCGCCAGCTTCAGTGTATGTGGCTGGCACCCTACTCACTGAGCTACAGGTGCTGAGCCTAAAAATTAAACTTTTAGGTTCTGTTTCTTCCAATTATTCTAGGTAGCCTAACAACTGACTAATGTGGGATGTGGCTGACACTTTCTTCCTTGTGAAGAATTAATGTGTCAGGAGAAGGAGTTGTCTCTGCAGGGCTTTCCACTGTTGTCTGCCTGGTGTGTGGTAGACACTCAGTGGAGGTTTGCTGATGAATGAATGAATGAATGTAGAAGAGATGAATTAATCTGGACAGTTCAGTTGGGTTAGCTCCAAATCTTCCCTCTTTTCTTGGGAAAGCAGAATTAAATCCAGCTGTTCCTCAAACTGCCAAGGCACTTTTGAGCAAGCATCTTTCTATTTCTTCTATTTCTATTTATTTTCCCCTTGGGTTCTAAAAAAAAAATGCTTTACCAATTATTTATTCTTTAAAAGGGCTGGTCCTTTGTACTTGACATTTTCTTAATTGTTCACATTCTGCATATTTACTTATTTTTCCTAATGCTGTTCCATTCTCAGTAACATCTTGCTATGTGATTCCTGTGGAATTTCCTAGCTAAGTCGTCTTACTTTGTCCTTTTCATATGTCTCTGTTACATATTTTTCCTAACACCAGTTTTTTTTTTTTTTTTTTTTTTTTTTTTATCTATACTGGCTGCACCATTGACTATACAAATGCAACTAGGAAGTTTTGGAGGCCTTGAGATATTGTATCTCCTACATTTTAAGCCAATCTTTCAAATATAGGGATGTGCATTCAGCTCTCCCCCAGAAATTCTTCTAGGCTTTTGGAATGCATGCACGTCAGTGGGATGCACTGAACACCTTAATGACATCTGACAACCTGGAGGAGACCATGTCTGTAGCAGAGTCACATAACACAAAGCAGGAACATGAGCAGACTGTGATCATACAATAGATAAGAACAGAAAATAGGTGAATTAGAGCACCTCATGGTCCATGCAACTTGCCTACACTCTTTAGGTAGCATAACTTAAGAAAATATGTTAGAGTCAATATTTAGAAAAACAATTACTTATTTACTGTGCAGTATTATTAATTATAATATCTTCCAACTCTTGTTCATCTAACACTATTTTGAAAGTAGTAGTGATTATAGCATACATACAACTTTCTATTCTATTCTTTTCTTGCTCTTTCTTTGCGGAATATACTTTCCTTGGTTTTATGTCACTTATAGGTTACTTTGCTTCTGCCCTCATTTACCAGATCTTACCCCTTTTTCTTAAATATTAGCTAATATTGTTATTCCTGTTGCCTAACTTCTGAATTACTTTACAGTCGAGTGGACAAAGCCGGACAAAGCCAGACAAAATGCAGCCATGTTCAAAGTCACTTTCTCTTCTTCCTCCTCCTCCTGCCTTCTCTCTTTTCTCTCTGTCCCACTCTTTCTGATGCACAGAATTGAATTGATTTAATGAAACATATTCTTAAGTTTGTAAGACAAATATAATTTGTCCACGCCTAGCCATTTATTATGACCCTTCATCTCATCCCCAGCTTTGGGTCCTAGTCACAAAACATCTCATTTTCAAGTATTCTTTCGGTAATTCCTTGACTAATCAATGTTCTTGGGACAAGTCTTTCCTCCTTTTGGGGAAATTTCCCACATAACATCAATGATAAATACAATAGAACGGTTCTTCTAAAATTTTACTGTACTTATTTTCACCAAGAGTGCTTGTTAAAACAGACCACTGGGCTCCTTTCAGAATCTCCTGTAGGTTTTGGGTAGAACCCAACAATTTGCATTTCTAGGTAGTGTTGGTAGTGATGAGGAGCCACTTTTGAGAACCATCCCATTAGAGGATTTCCACCTTTGCATCAAAGTATATAGATGAAAGAGAATTAGAGATTATTTAAGGCAGAGTGATTTGCCTTAGGTCAGAAACCCAAGGATTTACTCAACATATATAAAACCCCAGCAAAACCCTATAACAGAGTCAAAAACATTAGTTGCATAACATGTAACATTCCATTATTTCCAGGTTAAAGAAAGAGCCATGGTGAGCCATCCTGTCTGACAGTGGCGTTGCACCAGCCAATAGCTTCATACCCAAACATAGCTTAATAGCAGGCTTTAGAAGAAGGGTGCTTTTCTGACAGGTGATGGGGAGGGGAGAACATTTCCACAACTGTTCTCTTGAGTAGGCACAGGCCCAATCACCTCCACAGTCTATCAGGCCATTGTTGAAGACCATAAAATCATGGAGGCCATTTTTATTATTACTAACTACTTTAGTCTGCTTAACAAGCTCTCCTACCATCTCTTCTCTAGGGATAGACCTGGCATTTCTAGCTGTGCGTGTGAGCCAGGTGTGGCCATGTACACTAATCCATCCTCCGGGCCTCATTTTGCTCTCAGTTGAGCATGTGATACAAGCAGAACCAATGACTATCCTTCCCTGTGATTTATGGGGTGGTGCAAGGCTAACAGCCATGTCTCTCGCCAGCAGAGAAGGCTAGCTTCCAGAAACAGGGCATGAAGCCAAAACATGAGGAGAAGCAGAGATGAGCAGAGATGAGAGAAGAATGGAGAGAGAATCCAGGGTAAGGAATCCCCGGGGAATTAGTTCCTGCAGCTCTTTCTTAAATTTTCAGTCTACCCCAGAAACAGTAATTTCCTCTCTTTGTTTTAGTGTGAGTTGGGTCTCTGTCACTTAAATGCAATCAGATCCTAACCCAGGTGACCTTAACTTCCAACTCTCCCCACCCATCATTACAGCTGGCAAACTGTCATAGGAAAATGTTCTTCAACTGTTACTTTCTGAATATTCTTTTTTTTTTTTTTCACAAGAAAAGGTACTATTCTCTACTGTTGAGTCCATAGTCTTTTCAGTTAATTTCAAAGCCACTGAAGGATATTATTGGTGACTTTTCAGACTTCAAAGGCCTATGTGGTCTAGGGAATAACCTAAGAAGGACTAAACGCCCAATGTCCTAATCTGATAAATGCCAAGAGTCCACTCTCTCTGGGAGTGCATTTCCTGGGCGATCCAGTGCCCCTTTCACAGACTTTGCCATTCCCTGGACTTATTTGCTGCAGTAGTGGGGAAACAGAATATAATCTCCAAATGTTCAGCTGGTTTTCACGGGACTGCTTGTTCAACACTCACCAAAGTGCCTTTTTTAAACTGGTGCACAGAGATAAATTATTCAGCATGTGTTGGAGTTAAGACTGTCATAATTTATTGTTTAAATATTTGGGAGTTGGCAGTGTGTTTTTTGCTAAGCAGATCTTTATTTTTTTGAACCAATGAGTTTTATTTGAATGTATTTAGGATTCATGTTTTTCATTAATGGACAATTAACTCCTATCAAGATGTTATTTTATTAGAACAATCGAACATCCATCAACTGCTCTAAGTCAGCGGTTTTCATCCTGTGGGTCTCCACCCACAGGAACTGTTATTAAAGGGCTGTGGCATTAGGAAGGTTGAGAACCACTGCTCTAAGTACTTTTAAAATGTGCTAAGTTCCTTTTTGACATTAGAAGACATTTGGCATGTTATCAAAGGCAGCTGATTTAAGACCACAGTAAGTGTTGAACAAAGAGCCAACTAGGCTTCACTTTATCAGTAATGAAAAATTGAAGTTGAGTTATTTAGCTAGTTGTGAGATAATGGGCTTTCCTTGCCTTTATTTTCTCATCTATATAATGGAAATAACAAGGAGTTTTTCTGAATACATTATAAAAGGATATATAGTTATAAAATCCTTAAAAGATGTTCAATAAAAGTAAACACTATGATCCATGTAGTTCTTTAAACTTACCTTTTTCAGTGGTAATGACGAACTACGGAAATGAATTCTGCCTCTGCCGTGTACTCACCATGGTGTAAGCTAACACGTGTCTTGTTTCTCACATACTTCCTGGGCCTTTATTTTTATATTTCCATAACTGCATATTTTGTGGTTTAATAAACATACAATTTTGATCCAAAATTGCATGTGTTTGAGGCATGGACTTGGACTTCAGTGTTCTATTTCCTTCTTGGAGGAACATGGGGGAAATAAGTAGTGATAACATGTGAGTAATTTGCCTGTGAGGCATTATTCATCTACCTACCTGAATTGTAATGAAAATTAAAATGTTTTCCTTTACAGTGATGTATATTCTCTATATAAATTAATATGTAAGTATTTGGCCAATGCATAATATAAATAGGTGCAATATAATTTAGAGAAAATTAAATATATTAGTTCCTCAAATACAGCCTACTTCATTGCCTTGGGAGGTCATTTTCTTCAAATTCTTCTTATTGAATTTTTTTATTTTACATAAGGCCAATCTCAAAAAGCTGCCACCTCTCTGCAGCCTGCCATACTTTTCCAACATATTCTCTATTTGTGTAGATGATGAACACATGTACACTGGGTGTTAGATAGTGTGAGCCTTTCGGGTTCAGGACCTGGTGTCCATCTTTGCCTTCCACTATATTCATTATCCCAGCATTGCTCATGTAGCAGACCTCCAATGAATAGTTCTTGAAATGAAAATTGAGTTTAAATGTTTTTTTTCCAAAGTTTCTCCATTTACCTCATTATTGCTATTCCCTGGGATCAAGCTCAGGCCTCCTCTACAAATTTTTTGATAAGTTCAGCCAACCTCGTCCCTCCTTCACATAGTAACATCTATTTTTCTATTTAACATCTATTTTTCTATTTAACATCTATTTAACATCTATTTAACATCTATTTGTTGGACTGAAAATTCTTGTATCTTGCTGTTTTTCCTGTTGCTTATTTTCTCATGGGTTGACTCCCCCAATTGCTCTTTAAGTTTCTTCTTCTTCTTTTTTTTTTATCTTTCCATTATTGGATATTCACTGAGGGTATACAGAACCAGGTTATATTGATTGCTTTTGTTAGATAAGGACCCTCTTATATTTTTGTCCCACCCCCAAAAGGTGTAACACACCCCTTGATTCCCCCACCCCCTCCCTCATTCCCTTTCTCAGCTCTCCCCATCCCTCCCCCCACTGTGTACTAGGACCTTAATTGTCCTCATATCAGAATTGACTACATAGGATGCTGATTTCCCCATTTTTGTGATGCTTTAATAAGAATAATGTGTTCCATTTCCATCGAGGCTGATATAAAGAATGTAAAGTCTCCATCTTTTTAGTGGCTGAATAGTATTCCATGGTATACATACACCACAGCTTGTTAATCCATTCCTGGGTTGGTGGGCATTTTGGTTGTTTCCACACTTTGGCAATTGTAAATTGAGCTGCAATAAACAGTCTAATGCAAGTATCACTGTGGTAAAAGGACTTTTTTCTTCTTGGTAGATGCCCAGTAATGGGATTGCAGGATCAAATGGGAGGTCTGCCTTGAGTTCTTTGAGGATTCTTCATACTTCCTTCCAAAGGTTGTATTAGTTTACAGTCCCACCAGCAGTGTAAAAGCGTTCCCTTCTCTCCACATCCACACCAGCATCTGCAGCTTTGAGACTTAGTGATGTGGGTTATTCTCACTGGGGTTAGGTGATTATCTCAGAGTGGTTTCTCAAAACAAAGACTAGGGTGGCACCTGTG
>CAUYPK010101309.1:0-35401 GCA_963574355.1 Loris lydekkerianus | reverse complement strand
GTACACACTTTTGCCAATACTTATCTCTTATCTTGTGATAAAAAACATCTTAAAAAAGTGGTATCTTGGCTCATCGCCTGTGGTTCAAGCGGCTAAGGTGCTAGCCACATACACCTCAGCTGGTGGGTTCGAATCCAGCCCGGCTTGCCAAACAACAATGACAGCTGCAACCAAAAAATAGGCAGGCATTGTGGCTGGCACCTATAGTCCCAGCTACTTGGGAAGCAGAGGCAGGAGACTCGCTTGAGCCTAGGAGTTGGAGGTTGCTGTGAGCTGTGATGCCACAGCTCTCTACCCAGGGCAACAGCTTGAGGCTCTGTCTCAAAAAACAAAACCAACAAAAAAAGTGGTATCTTATTGTGGTTTTGATTTGCATTTCCTAGATAATTAGCGATGTTAAATACCTTTCCATTTACCTGTTGGCCATTTATATGTATTCTTTGGAAAAATGTCTGTTCAGGTCTTTTGCCCATTTTTTATTGGGTTATTTGGACTGGTTTGTTTGAGTGCTTGCTTGTTTTTGCTATTAAGTTGTAGGATTTATTTTGGATATTAACTTTATCAGAAAGATAATTTGCAAATATTTTCTCACCCTTTGTAGATCGCCTTTCTAGTCTATTGTTTCTTCTGCTGTGCACAAGATTTTTAGTTTGATATAGTCCCACTTATTTATTTTTTCTTTTGTTCCCTATGCTTTTGGTGTCATGTCCAAAAATATCATTGCCAAGACCATGTCAAGGAACTTTTTCCCTGTTTTCTTCTAAGATTTTTACAGTTTCAGGTCTTACTTTTAAGTCTTTAATCCATTTGAAGTTAATTTTTATTGTACTCACACTACCATGGAAGACTGAGCGGGGAGGACTGCTTGAGACCAGGAGTTAGAGATCAGCTTGATCAACATAGCAAGACCGCTGTTGACAAAAAAAAAAAAATTTAAGTTAATTTATGTATGGTATAAGGATCCAATTTCCTTCTTTTGCATGTGTATATTCAGTTTTTCCACATCATTTATTGAAAAAGCTGTCCTTTTCCCTTTGTATTAATATATTCTTGGTATTATTGTCAAAGTTTCGCTGACTGCACATGGGAGGGCTTATTTCTAGGCTTTTTCCTATTGTTCCTTTGGTCTATGTATCTGGTTTTATACCAGTATCTTCCTATTTTGATTGTAATCACTTTGCAATTCAGTTTGAAATCAGGAAGTGTGATGCCTCCAACTTCAGTCCTTCTTCTCAATATTGCTTTGGCTCTTCGGGGTCTTTTGTGGTTCCATATAACTTTTAGGATTATTTTTTCTATTTCTGTGAAAAATGCCATTGGGCTTTTGATATAAATTGCATTGAATCTGTAGATTGTTTTGGGTAGCATGAACATTTTAACAATATTAATTCTTCCAAACCATGAAATTATCTCATTTGCTTTTAATACACTTGTTTTTTAAAAGACTCATGGCATTATTAGCAGAATTTGATGTAAAATTAGTTTTTCATGTCAAAGGGAATTAATTTAGTTGTTTAAATCACTAAATTTCTGGCAAGAAGCCATTTTCTAGATGCTAAAGCTTTAGGGGAAAAATTCTATTTCTAATATTTGACTTAACATGGCCACTTTTCTAGTAAAAAGGATAAGATATTAAATACAAAAGATGACCAGATGGTAAGTATTGAAGCCAGTAGAAACGAAACTCAGCAGGATAAATGTAACATAAAATAAAATATTTCTAGAGCTGAGGCTGTTTTTCTTTAGCATTGTGAATCTCTTTATTTGCAATGACAATACCAGAGCTCCAAAGAGGCAATCTTATACATCAAACTGTCATTAAAATATGTTGCTCTTTTCTGCAGTGTCATGTTACTACTGCACTGAAATTTTTATTTTTTCCAGTAATACTGGAGGTAACAATTAGAAGGTCTATTATTTCTGGCCAACCATAATAGATACAACCATA
Organism: Loris lydekkerianus; assembly: GCA_963574355.1. Lineage (NCBI taxonomy): Eukaryota > Metazoa > Chordata > Mammalia > Primates > Lorisidae > Loris > Loris lydekkerianus. The sequence goes on along the minus strand of CAUYPK010101309.1, from coordinate 33,453 downwards.
ATGAACACAACCCAAAAGTTAATTGCTAGTCTACAACACTGCAGCAATTAGCTTTTAGAGCAGGGAGTGAAAGGTAATGTACTTCAAGTGAAAGTTAATTTTTAAGTATAGACTATCCTTCGTATCATATTCACAAACTACTCTAAAGGCAATTTGTGATCAAATTCACCAGTGTCACTTGGAGGGACTGGAGGCATGAATAGAGCTTTCAAGAGCTAGGAAAAGAATTTGACTGAGAACTTGAGTAGCAAAGGGGCCCTTGCTGCCTCCCAAATTCCTCTCTCTCCTTCTTTTCTCAAGTATGCCTCTGCTCACCTCCGCCTCCTCCAGCTGAGGTCCCTGACTACTGCTTGCTCCTCAAGCCCCTAATGCCTCAGCATCAGGTCAGTGGTACGGGCATACCCCAGTATGTGGGCAAGGCCCAATAAGACTAGAAAGGAGGACCCCATACTGTATGTCCACAGAGTTAAAAGTCATATGTATATCAAACTAACCAACTGTTACATATGCTCTATCCTCCTACCGTGAAAAAAAGTGCCTATGTGAAAACAACAACAAAAAATTTTAATGTGCAAAGCTATGTTTTAATGAGTAGGCAAAATATCATAGATAATTTGAATCAATTCAATTACAATTGCACGTGTCTCTGCAGTCTAATGATGGACTGGAGATGTTTGGATAAACAATAAAATAAAAACTTACATATGTTTAGTCCATAAAATCTGTTTTCTTCCTTTCTTGTCAGCAAAATCATTTAATTACATTATTATAGTCAAGATTTTCATATTATCAGTATTCTATGAAGAATACGGCAAATTATGTAACTTTCCTAAGGTATTACAGCTCACAGCTCTTCGGATTTTTCAATTTAATTTTAACTTGGAGAAACTTTGCTCTGCTTAGGCAGCAGCAACGGAAATTGTCAACAAAATTCTTAAAGTAATGTTTACTCTTAAAAACGAGAAATTGGGATTTCTAGTCTGGCATGTAAGGAGTTTAGAAGATGTTACTCTGTCCTAACAAGTAATTAAGTTAAACAAACTAAAAATCAACAACTCTCCTTAGATCTGTTAGAGAAGTGAAGCCACAGGGCAATCACTGCCTCCAAATTAGAGAGACAAATAGGCAGAAAAGAGAGAGAGAGAGAGAGAATATATTACAATTTATCAGACCAGAAACCCAGGAGCAGAAATCTCCAGAGTAGGAAAACCAGAACGACGACTGATGAATTCCTGGAGGCTCAGTGTGAACTCGTCTGAGAGTTTAAAATTCCAGGGGGCCTGGTCTTCAGGGGACATACCCACATTTTTGTGAATTTTACTTCTAGGAGGTCTTCCAGGTTCTCTAAATAAAGATTAGAGAAAAATCTCCTCCTACATCTAGCAGGAAGAAAAGTTAGCATTTTGGAATTATCAAAACATTCTGTTCTTCCTAAAAAGACCTGGGCTCAAAAGAAACTACTTTACCAGAGCCTAACATATTGGGGTTTTACCAGAGCCTAACTAACTTGGGGAAAGGGAAATATCCAACCCCAGTCCTCTCTAGCTTTCCTGTTCCTCCTTAGGGCAGTTAAAACTGAGAGGCACTTTGTAAAGTTCATAGCCCAGGTGAACAGGCTAACTAAAACTGAGGCATAATCATAGGTTTACAGTATGTTCCTTCTGCCATACTCTTAACACCACTCACTAAAGCCCTATTTACCCCCACATATTATACCCAATACATCACATCTGGCTCTCAACAAACAATTACAAGACACACTATAAAGGAAAAATACAGTTTGAAGAGATATAGTAAGCATCAGAATTAGACTTAGAAATGGCAGGGGAGGAATTATCATACCAGGAGCATAAAGTAACTATGACTGATGTGTAAAAGGTTCCGGAACCAAGAATAAAATCATTCTGAGACGTGAGATGAAAGGAAAACAGAGACCCAGTTCATGCAATTCATGGAATAAAGTGGCCTTTATTCCACCTAGAGTACAGGTGGGTGTGATTCCTGACTGGGGAGAAATCCACACGTGGACTATGGAGGACAGGGATTTAAAGGGTTAGTGCAGCCACAATTGGTGGCATTCCTATTTCCTGGGAGGGACATGAGTCTGACCCTTCCTGGATGGGTCATGAACCTGACCCTGCCTGGGCGGGGCAAGTTTACTTAGGCAGTTTACTCCCGATTCTATATGCAAATGACTATAAAGTGAAAAGTAGACAACTTGAAAAAATAGATGAGTAATATAAGAAGAGAGATGGAAAATCTAAGGATTAACAAATAATAATTGCTAGAGATCAAAACCACTGTAACAGAAATGAAGAATGCCTTTGATGGGTTATTAATAGACTGGGCATCGTTGAGTAAAGAATCTCTGAATATGTCAATAGAAACTTCCAAACTGAAAAGCAAAGAGAAAAAAGACTGAAAAAAATGGAATATAATACACAAAAACTATGGAACGTAATATACTGTTGTGACAACTACAAAAGTATAATATATATAAGTATATAATAAGAATACTAGAAATAGAAGAAAGAAAGGAAAGCAGAAATACTTGAAGCAACAACTAGGAATTTCCTCAAATTAATGTCACACATCAACAATGTTAGACTAATTCTCTGAAATCTCTTCAAGAAGATAGAAGCAGAGGGAATACTTCCTAGCAGCCCTTCCCAAATGCCAAAAGCAGACAAAAACATTACAAGGAAACTACAGAAGCATTATCTCTCTTCAACAAAGATGTAAAACATCCATAACAAAGTGTCAGCAAATGAAATCCAACAATATATAGAAAGAATTGTACACTAGGATTTATCCCAGCTATGCAACATTGGTCCAACATTTGAAAATCAATTCATGCAACCCACCACATCAATTCATGCAACCCATCTCTAAAGAAAACATTTTTCTTCTAAGAAAAATCACACAATCACATCAAGAGATAAGGAAAAGGCATTTGACAAAATCCAACACCCATTTATGATAAAAACTCTCAGCAAAGTAGAAACAGTGAAGAACTTCCTCGCTTTCCAAAGAACATCTACAAAAAACCTACAGGTAACAGCATACCTTAATGGTGAGAAACTTATCTATTGAGGAATAAGGATAAGAATTACATCCAATTTCTTCTCAGAAACCAGGCAAACAAGAAGAGAGTAGAGTGAAATATTTAAAGTGTTAAGAGAAAAACCTACCAACCAAGAATTCTGTACCTTGCAAAATTATCCTTCAAAAGTAAAAGTGAAAGTTTGCTTCCTCAGCTTTTAGCTACCACTATTTCCTAGCATCACCCCAGAGGAAAATTAGAGACAGGAAATGGATAAAACTACCACTGTCAGATAGTTGCATATTTTACAAATGAATGAGGAGACTAAGGTAAAAGAGGGGCTGAGTAGTTTGCTTAAGTTCACCCATGTAGCAAGTGTTAGAGCTAGGCTTTGAACCCAGAGGTTTTGAATTCCAAAGTTTGTGTTCTTAATCTCATACCATTAGGGTCAACTTTTTATATTGAAAGACAAGTGATGATATAGATAATTGCCTAAATGTTCCAAATCTACCCTGACTCACAGAAAAAAAAAAAAAATCATTCTAGTTCATCACTGCTCACTATGCAATTAAATGAAATTAAAAATAAAATATACTTAATTTCTGTATATATCCAGTTATGCTATTTGCCGTGCAAATCATGTTACCTGTTCATTCGAATGTCAGTAAGTATCATTTTAAAATGTTACTGCCTGTTATTCAAGCCTGGTCATAGAAAGAGTCATAAAGTTTGTGAGAATTGGAGAGAAATCATCTTCCTATGTAGAAACTTGAAAATTTAAAAAGAAAATATTCTTTCTACACAGAAACTTCCTGTATAGAAATGTATTCTGCAATACATACATTGTCCACCTCTTACTGATGTTAATATTTATTTATCACTACCTCTCCCCCAACATGGGTCCTAAGCTTTTGATAAAATCAGGAAGGAATTCCCCTCTCTAAATTCACCCCCTTCCCCCACAGATTTCAATACTCTTACTCAGGTTATTCAGCGGTGTCCTTCACTTCAAGTACTGAAATCTGACGTTTATTTTCTTCAAAGCGATGATTTATCTAATAAGAATATATCCATTTAAAAGTTAGTGTGCATTTTTCAAATGCAACAAGAAACTCGTGTTTCTACAAGTTCATTTGCTTCTCTTTATAATTCTGTCTACCTCATAGGAAGATCCTACAGATTAGATGTAAAAGCATGTAAAGAACTTGGTGCTATCTGACTTACAGCCCAGGCTCAATAAATGTTAACAAACAATCTTCGTAGCTGTTATCATTGCTACACTGTGAAGAAACTCAATCCCTGAAAGATTAGGGAATTTATCTGAGATGTGTGGCAGAGGCGATACTAAAAACTAGTTTGACTTCCAAAGCAATTCAACTTTCTGTTGAGAGTTTGCAACAGTGAAAGTGTAGGACCCGCCAGGACTGAAATCCCTAGATGACCAGATTCCCAGAATTAATAAAAGGATTTTATTGTTTTAGAACAGTTGTCAAGGGAGTTATCCCCTTTCTAACTCAGATTTTGGGCAACAATTTTCAGAGCAAACCGGCCCCGTTTTAGCCTTCTTGGTTCCTGAAATCCGCAACTAAGTGGGTTCTTTCTTTCTAAAGGGAGCTTTAATTTGAACATGACCAAGAGCTTCAAAAAATCCTTGTAGTGTGAAGCCCTCCTGACCCCGAGAGAGGGACCGGTCACAGCCCTGTGCCTCAGGCACCTTAACAGACGGCAAAGTGGCGATCTCCAGGCTACACGGCCGGATTTCGGCACCCTGCCACTGCTCACTGGGCCGGGTCCTGGGTGGCCCCGGAGCCCGGCTGGGCCGACGCAGCACGGGCGGGGCCCGGGCTGAGAGCCAGTCCCGCCGCCGCCGCCGCCGCCGCGAGCCCGGACCTGCCCGCCCGACCTGGCGGCGCAGTCTCGCGGGATCCCTTAGCTCTCGCTCCCCGTGCGGCGCCGGCGACGGCTCGAGTCTGAGACACTCCGGGAGCCGCCTGGGGTTGCGGGGGAGACGGGGACGGCGAGGGAAAGTGGCCCTCGACCGCCGTTCAAGGTGAGCCTCCGCCGGCCCCGACGGGTGAGCGTCCGGGTGGGTCCAGGGCAGCGGGGCGGGCCTGGAGGAGAAGGCGGCCGGCTCGGGCCGTGCCGGCTGCGGCAGGTGCGGGGAAGGAGGTGGCGGGACCGTACGCACCAGCCACAGTTCCCTTCGCAGTAGGAGCCGGCCGGGGGCGTTGCTGCGGGCGGGAGGCCTGGGGCAGGTGCTCGGGTGTTGGGCGCTGGGAGACGGGGGGCGGGGAGGGGCGAGGGGCTTTAATTCGGGGCCCACAGCCTTCTTCCCGCCGAAGACCTCCGTCACCTTCCCGTGACAAATTGGCTTATTTTCTGTTTCGACAGTATCTCTATTCCTTCTAGCCCGTGAAAACTACTGTTTTGTCCTCCAATGGAGGAATCCTAAAGGTCTCTCTCTCGTTTGGCCTTTTGAAAAACAGGAAAAGAATATCTGCAGAAGACTGCTCCAGAAACTGGCGCTCTAGAGTCTTTTAAAAGTTCAAGAACTCTTTAGATCTTAAGGAATTTCCCAGGGCCCCGGTGTTCTGTGCGAAATAAGCTTTCCAGCAGGGGCCCTTAAGTTGTAAGATTCTACTAATCCTTTTAAATTTATTCCTAACCACCGGGATTCCTTTCTTCCTCCATTTTTTTTCATCCTTTGCCCCCTTTTTACCGTGTGTTCCTTTCAACACCTGCCTTCAATCATCGGTTCCCTAGAGATAAGACTTCCCCAGCAAGTCATATATATTCTATTCCAGGCAGGAATAGAAAAATTATCTCTCTAGGACAGAATTTCCATCGTTTTTCCAGTGTTATCTCCCTAGGATGAAAATCTTAACTCTGCATTTTGACGTCCGGATTTGACTTCATGAGAAATGTTGCTGATACACCCTCTTGATTGTTTTTACAGTAATTGACCCGGGCCTCATTTGCAGGAAAGCAGCTTCCTTCAGAATGATAAAATAATGAAATGAGGAATTTGAACATTTTATCTTTGAATGAGGATCTTCTGAGCATGAAAAGAGGGATTAATCCAAGCCATGTGGTAAAATCAGGAATTTGAAGACAATGGAAGTGTTTACATTTTTGTTGACATGTATTTTTATACCCCTCATAAGAGGGCACAGTCTCTTTACCTGTGAGCCAGTTACTGTTCCCAGATGTATGAAAATGGCTTACAACATGACATTTTTCCCTAATCTCATGGGTCATTATGATCAGAGTATTGCTGCTGTGGAAATGGAGGTGAGTAGTGCTTCATACTTTTATTGATACAGATTATGCTGTGTTCTAGAATAAACTATCAATATCATTTTTATTTTTAAACAGCAGGGGATTTCTTCAAGTTGTGTACAATTCATATTTTGAAAAATCGTTTTTTCAATGTATTAAAATCATTCTTTATCTGGACAAGGAAGCCATTTCTGTATTGGAGGCATAATATGAGAGATTCACAAGATGCAAATAGTTTGGTATCATCAGGGGCATGGGAATCTTAGCAATTGAAAAATCCTTTTGAAAATTAAATCCTCCCCCACTACTGACTTATGTTTTGTGGACACTTAGGACCCTACTTATTGGGTTTGCTTAAGATAGGATTTGTTTTTATAATGAAGTATGGTTACAAATGATTGCTAAATATCTTGTATCTAGAAAAAAATTTTACTTTCCTGAGTCAAGTATGGCAGTTCCTCTAGAAACTGAAATTCTGATTTTTTTTTAATTCACTGAATATATAATCTATATAGCCTCTGATAAAAGTTAAGAAATCTACATGTTTTTAATAGTAGTTGTAAGATTTTCACTTGGCACAATTCTGAAGCAAATTATTGGAATATTTGGAGGCTGTAGAAAGGGTTGTACTAAAAAGTGACTTTGTTTTTTAAGCATAGCACTTAATTATTCTTTATAAGATAGTTGTTAAAAGAAACCACTTGTTAGGGGAGGAGTAGAGTGACATTAAAGATTGCCTTAGGTGCCTCAGTTACCTGACTCTGGTTTAGAGATATGCAAATTACTAGGGAGGTGTGGAAAGAAGGAGCTACCTGTGGAGACAGCAGCCTGCCTTCCCAGAAGATTTGTCAGGCTGATAAATCTCTTGAAGAAGACAAGTGTGTCATTTTTTGTAGCTTTTCTCCAGAAAAACTGTTCAATAAAGACTTTTTCCCCTCAGATTATTGCTGAGAGATGAAACTACTATAAATGTAATATAGATGCTGTTTTAAAATGGATTAGGTTTGATTTTGCAGCCTTGAAAGTCTTCCTTTGTTATTCAGTTGAATAGCTGTCTGACTACCTCATTGTCGACTCCTGTCTAGAATAGAAGCACTTTTTAGTACTAAGCAGTTGTGGATATTGCAAGTTATACAGGTTTTAACCCTGTATAGTTGCACACAATTTTAAATTGCACACAAACTTTATGGCCACCCTGTCTATATATTATTGTAATTTTTCAGCAGTTTTTCAAAGTAGAACAAGATTAAACACTGAACAAATGATGCGGTGACACTCTTTGTTTAATCAGAACCATTTTGATGGTTTAAGCTGATTAAAATAAATAGTGGGAATATTGTCAAGCAGTAATTGTATCTTCCACATTTTCTCTGATACATGTTTTATAATTCATGTTTTAATAGTGTTCTTAAATGTTTTTAAAAACTGGGTTTCCTTTCTATGGTAGTAGCTACATTTTAAGTCTGAATGCTAATAGTGACCTTATAAATTTACATTATTTAGACTCAAATTCTTTATTGATAAAGATAGGTAAGAAATGCATCCCTGCTATTAAATTTCTGTAATTGTAAGAGGGTAACAACTAGCTTTGTTCCACGGATATCTTTTTAAAATCAATTGTTTCTGGCTAAATGAAAAAAATAATAAATCTTTTTTATTTACCTAGCTTCTTTCCCAGGTAGTTTTCTGTGTGGATATTATCATGAAGGCTTTGTGTTCTTACCTCCTCTATTTGATTGGTAACATTACCAATCTCTTCATTATATTATCTTCTTTATCCACTAAACTTTCTCATAGCCTTTCTCAGTGAAGTTCTTATTATATACTCACACTTAAGTAGTTTAAGGATACACAAGAAGAAGGCCATCAAGCAGTTGCTTAATACCAGCATTACCCTAAGTCTATAATAAGGAGAAAGGGAAGGAAGGGGAAATGAAAAGCCAAAATAACACCAATGGGTCAGACTTTTAATATCTATCTGTCTATCTTTCTACCTATCTGTCTATATAGTGTTGTGCTTTTCCCACTACTCCAATACTGTTTGTCCTATGGTATAGCAGCTTTCTTTATTCCTGGATTGAATATCCAAAATCCTGTAATTAGAGAATTGTAATTGACCCTAAAGGTCATGCAGAGTTTCTTAACTTCGTTTGTGCCACTAACCCCTTCTCAAAATAAAATGTTTGAAATATTAAATAAATAAAATGGGTAAGATTACAAAGGAAACCATTGATACTGAAATGTACTTCCAGGTGTTGCTCAGGTTAAGAATCCCTGAACCTTTCCTTACATAGGTGAAGAAACGTAAGCCTTGACAAGCTATGATTTGTCCAAGCTTTAAGAGCTATGATCTAACAGTCTTTTCTATGTAGACCATCACATAGACAGATAAAACTTTTTCTTTCTTTTTTTTTTTTTTTTTTTTTTGCAGTTTATGGCCGGGTTTGAACCCGCCACCTCCAGCATATGGGACCGGTGCCCTACTCCTTTGAGCCACAGGCACCGCCCTTGGTGATCTTTTTAACCTTTGTTTAGCTCTACCTCCGTTCTTTTCCTCTCCTGGTGCCTTGAATACAAAGTTTTGTTAGATAAAAAATAAAATCTGTAACCTTCAATCTGTCTCATCTAGTGCTGCCAGAGTACTTTTTTAAAGTGAAAATCCATGCAGTTCACCTTGGGGTTAAAATTCTTCACTATTTCTAAAGCTGGAGAAATAAAGACCTGATTCTAGAGTAGCACCCAAGGCTCTTTATGTGGGACACAGCCTTCCTGTCCAGCCTCACATCTTGTCCCTTCCTACATTGCACACTCTGTGTCAGCCAGCTGACCTGTTTATAGAACTAATACTGCTATTACTCTTTCACTTCTATACCTCTGCATATAGTATATTCTCTGGCAGGCCCTTCACTATCTTTGCACACCTGCTCAATTCCTACAGGTCTGAGTTAAAGCAATAACTATTTTTAGTGAAACTTTCTGCCTTTTCCCATGCATATTCAGTCAGTTCACTCTCTACATCAGGCATCCTCAAACTTTTTAAACAGGGGACTAGTTCACTGTCCCTCAGACCGTGGGAGGGCTGGACTATTGTTTAAAAAGAAAACTATGAATAAATTCCTATACACACTGCACATATCTTATTTTGACGTAAAAAAACAAAACGGGAACAAATACAATTCACACTGCCTCGTGTGGCCCGCAGGCCCAGTTTGAGGACCCCTGCTCTACATTCTTGTAGTACTTAATGTATACAACTCATGCTGTATTTTTGAAACTTGTTGAAGGTAGGAATGGTGTTTATTCATCTCTATCCCTCATGCTTAGTACAGTGCCTCTGAGCACAATCGATGTTCAATAAAAGCTAAATAAAGGAAAAGGTGGTGTTTCTTATACATTAGCAAAGAGAATTTTCTCTTCCAGTTTTTACGTTCCATCTCTATCTTTTACAGTGTCCAAGTGAAAGACATCCTAATATTTTTAGATGACGTTCAGGTCATTCTCTTGTTCTAGCTGAGTAGAAATATATCAGTTGACATCCTCAATTTTTTTTCCCATATTAGCTCTACACTTATTTGGGGTTTTTTTGTTTGTTTGTTTGTTTTAAAGAAAATGCCTTGGTAAGTTTGTTTATTTATTTATTTTGCAGTTTGTGGCCAGGGTTGGGTTTGAACCCACCACCTCTGGCATGTGAGGCCGGTGCCCTACTCCTTTGAGCCACAGACACCGCCCTCTACGCTTATTTGTTAGAATGTGCTTAAATAATTTGATTTTTTTTTTTACCATTTCTATTTGTTTATATCAAATGAAGGAACTCATCTTTTGATTAGACCACTGGATTATAAACTATACCTGTCCTATTTTTTTCTAACATTGTACTTTAGTACTTAAGTTTATAGTCAAGTACTAAATTAAGCTGTGTGTACCTTGGCTTTTACTATAAGTGTGTTTTATAGCTTCGCTAAAGAACAGATTAGGTTTTATACTTATAAACCAACTGTTTTTGGTTCCTGCTAGTCCCTGTTGAGTTTCTAGTGTTCGCTGGAGTGTTAGGAGGAGGGGCTGAAGAATTGTCTGATGATTATGGTAACCAGTTATATTTTTTTAGCCACCTAGAATTCCATGTAAGTCCAGAAATCTCACCCCTCTTCTGTGTCTCAGCTTTTATTTTGTGACAGTTAGACTGTTTTATAGAACTTAGGCATTTGTGGTCATTGTCAATCTGTGATCATATGAGATGATTTAGAACAGTGGTTCTCAAAATTTATCTCATAGACCAGCAGCTTGTGAATTTGTTAGAAATGCGAATTTATGGACCCCTCACCCCATCTGGCTGAACCATGGTCACAGAAGATAGAGCCCAGCTGTATTTTATTTAATGAGCTGTTTGGGTGTTTCTTAGAATGTTAAAGTTTAAGACCTACTGGTTTAGAGCAGAGATTGCAAACTTTTTATGTAAAGGGCCGAATATTTTTGGCTTTGCAGACTATACAGTCTCTGTTATAGCTTTTGAACTCTACAAAAGTGGAGTTTTATGTAGCACAAAAGCTGTCATAGACAATATGTCAACAAATGAGTGTGGCTGTGTTTCAGTAAAACTTTATTTACCAAAACAGGCAGTGGGCCATATTGGGCCCACAGGCTGTCATTTACTTAATCTTGGTTTAAAGTACTTAAAAGTGATTTAAGGATAGTATAGCACATAATAAAAATTATTGTGCATTCTTATTAATATGTTACGTGAGTTACTATGTATATGTTACTTACTTTTCATATACATTTTTAAACTCAAATTTATATAAGCAAAAAGGATCTCACTGGGATAGCCTGGTTTTTTAGTTTTGTTTCAGAGATTGCTTAAAATAAGGGACTTCAATTTTTACCTTATTTTATTATATGTATTATCTGAACCTGAAGTTATTTGTATTTCAAAGAAGTAATTTACAATTCTGAATAGTAGCTTGGCTTTGTAATGAAAAGGATGTTGTACAGTCTAACTCTTCCAAAAAAGGAAGGGCTTCTGGTTTTCCATTGGGTTCCTTTTGTTTCATACATACATACCTAGATCATTTTCCTCAAATTGTGAGGTTGATGTCCCTTGAGAGATTGATCTAGGGAAAATGGAAACAGAAATAGTGTGTTTTTCTTTTTGAATTGCCTTCATTGAGATCTAGGCAAAGGTAAAGTCATATATTGTGTTTGGAACAGCATGTGGTTGTTCCACTTTTCAACTGTCTAAACGGAAGTGAGCCAAAAAAAAAAAAAAAAAATTTCCTTTCCACCTGTTAATTTGTACTGTTAAAATGTCTCTATTCAATTAAAAATAAGGGAATGGAGAAAAACTGGATAAATAGACTAAGAAAAATTTCATTTCTGTTGTGCAGTAGTTTTTAAACATTTTCATTTTTTGGCTTTTAGAAGAGTTCAGTGGACCCCTTCTTGCTAGTACCTTTCCTCTCCATTCTCTGCCTTTTATATCTCATACATGGGAAAGAAAATTCTTGGTGTGATTAACCTCTTTGTTTTTTAAGGAAGACAATTTGAAAGTAAGATATTAATCTTATAAAATGAAATACATACTGAAAAGCGTTCCAAGTCAGTTGTGTATATAATGACTACTGTTGTGTTTCAAATGTAGAAACCACAAGTTTAAACCCTCCTTTGTGATGCTGTGTTGAAGTATTATAGTAAGTGCCTTGACTGCTTCCAGATTTGCAGAATAAGGACAGACCTGTATTTGAACAGAAAGATATTTCTCTTGGGAGACTCTGCTGATAGGCACAAACTTCCTATTCCATTCTTTGGTGTTCCACAGTCTGGGATATTATTAGTTATGACCTCAGGAGAGCCTGTCCACAAAGGGACATGGTTCTTTAGACCATAGGAAGACTTGTGTTGTGATTATTTCCTTTCCTTAAAAATGTGGCATATTGGTAATGAAGCTTTATTACTTTAGTTTGTGCATTTGTGATGTGTTCGTTAATATTTGCTGAATATCTAGCTTTCCCAGAATTACAGTTTTTAAAATTATAGGTTTTTCTTTGTTTTATTATATAGGTACATAATAATTATATATCTTTACTGGTACATGTGATGGTTTGATACAGGTATACAATGTGAATTAATCAAATCAGGGTGATTGGGGTATTCATCATCTCAGGCGTTTATAGTTTCTTTGTGTTAGGAACATTCTAGTCCCTCTCTTTTAGTTATTTTAAAGTATACCCTAACATATTGTTGACTGTAGTTGCTTTGTTATGCTAGGAAGTGTTGCTCATTCTAATTGTATTTTGCACCTATTAACCATATTCGCTTTTTCCCTCCCTCCTATCTTTCCCAGCCTTTGGTAACCAACATTCTACCATCTGTCTTCATGAGATCAATTGCTTTTAATATTTTGTCCCCACATATGAGTGAGAACATGCAAGATTTGTCTTTTTTGTGTTGTTCTCCCCCCACCCCCACCCCCCATGGCTATGTAATATATCGTTGTGTATGTACCACAATTTCTTTATCCATTCACCCATTGATCAACACTTAGGCAGATTGGAAATCTTGGCTGTTAGGGGTAGTGCTGCAATAAACATGGGAGTGCAGGTGTCTTTTCCATATACTGAATTACCCTCCTTTGGGTATATTAATAGCAGTGAGATTGGTGGGTCATCTGGTAGCTCTATTTTTAGTTTTTTTGAGGAAACTCCATACTGTTTTCCATAGTAGTTGCACTAATTTACATTCCTATCAGTATGAGGGTTCCCTTCTCTCCACATCCTCACCAGCAATTGTTATTGCCTGTATTTTGGATGAAAGCCATTTTAACTGGGGTGAGATGATATAGTAGTTTTAATTTGCATTTCTCTGATGACTAATGACATTGAGCATATGCCTATTGGCCATTTGTTTGTCTTCTTTTGAGAAATGTCTATTCAGATTCTTTGCCCATTTCTTAATAGGATTATTTGATTTTTTTTCTATTGAGTTGTTGGAGCTCCTTATATGTTCTAGTTATTTAATCTCTTGTTAGATGGGGAGTTTACAGATATTTTCTGTCATTTTGTGGGTTGTCTTTTTACTTTGTTGGTTGTTTTCTGTCGTGCAGAAGCTTTTTAGCTTGATGTGATCCCATTTGTCCAATTTTGCTTTGATTGCCTGTGCTTTGGGGGGTATTACTTAAAGTCCTTGACAAGACCACTGTCCTGAAGCATTTCCTAGTGTTTTCTTTTAGTAGTTTCATAGTTTTACATCTTAGATTTAAGTCTTTAAGCCATTTTAATTTGATTTTTGTGTATGGTAAGAGGTACAGGTCTAGTTTCAATCTTTTGCACGTGTATGTCCAATTTTCGCAGCACACTTTATTGAAGAGGTTATCCTGGACAACTTCACTGAAGATAAGTTCACTGTAGATTTGTGGATTTATTTCTGAGTTTTCTATCCTTTTCTTTTGGTCTTTTTGCCTGTTTTTATGGCAGTACGACCATGCTGTTTTAATTACAATAGCTCTGTAGTATAAATTGAAGTCAGATAATGTGATTCCTCTAATTTTGTTCTTTTTGTTCGGGATGGCTTTGGCAATTCTGGGTCTTTTGTGGTTCCATTTAAAGTTTAGGATTTTTTTTTTATTTCCATGAAGAAAGCCATTGTATTTTGATGGGGATTGCATTGAATCTGTAGATTGCTTTGGGTAGTGTGGACACATGAACGATACTGATTCTTCTAATCCATGAGCATAGAATAGCTTCCCATATTTTTGCATCTTCTATTTCTTTCATCAGTGTTTTACAGTTTTCATTATGGAGATCTTTCACTTCTTTGATTGTTGCTAGGTATTTTATTTGTAGCTATTACTTTCTTGGTTTCTTTTTCAGATTGTTTAATGTTGGCACATAGAAATGCTACTCATTTTTGTATGTTGATTTTGTATCCTGCAAGTGTATTGAATTTGTTTATCAGTTCTAATAGGTTTTTTGTGGAGTCTGTAGGTTAAAGTTCTAAGTTTTAAATTAAAAGATTGATTCTTTCCTATAGAGATCCTTTGGAGTATCTACCAGTTAATATGTACATTTGTCTAATTTCCAAAGGAATGCTCTTTTGGAAAAATAGTTAAAAATTTCTCATATGCCTTGCCAAAACATAGTTTAAAAATAAGTTTTCCTTTATGGAAATAATACAAATTCCTGCTTTTTATTCTTCTCTTGTATTCCAGACTTCACGTTACATTTTTAAGAGAAGCTGATTGCCTGAGATTGATCATGTTTGCGAAAATAAGCAGTGAATTTTGCACCACTTTCTTATACAGTGGTCCAATGGCATTCTCAAAGAATTTACTCTAGACCACTTTGGATATTTGCTCTGCAAAGTGCAACTGAAAACGTTTATGGAGTCTTTTAGACTTTAGTGAGTCTTGTTTCACTTTGTTTTTTTAATCACTTTTTAGATTTCATGACTTTCAGTTTTTATCACCATCACTAGAAGTTGACTTTATTTTTGGTGCCATTTTAAAGCAAGAAGTCAAGCTTGTGTCACTTTATGGGAGTTACTGTGTATGTTGGCATGAGTAGAAAGCACAAGGTCTGAACTCAGAATCAGATGCCTGGCAGTCATTTGTTCTTAGTCACTGATAAAGTAGCTTACTTCCATGTCCCAATGAGATTCTGGTTCATGCTTCAGAAAAGTGACAAATGTTTATATATTCTGTATTTTTAGTACTAAGGGAAGCAACCACAGCCAAGGTATTATTATAGGACCACTCTGCTTAGGCTTAGCTTTATATATTTATTTTAAAAAATCAAATACCTTCTTTAGATGTCTCCCAATTAAAATTCTAGCCCAGACATACTCTTTAGGATCTTACAGTGCCGTCAGTCTCAGGCCCACGTCATGGTTCCTTCTAATATCATATCATTATAGCATGGGGAGCTTGCTGGTCCTTTTGCTATATGTTACTGAGACCAACAAGTGTTTATTTCTTCAACAAGTATTTGAGTATCTAAACAATTACATATTTGAGGCATGATTCAGGTAATAGGCATACAATAATGAACCAAACATAACTCTATGCCCTCATGGAATTTATATTCTGGTGGAAGAAATGTAAGACAGCCCATCTGTTTTTGTCATTTTACTTTTAAGTTCTATATAGTTTTAGCAAAAACTTACTTTCTTAGGTGTCTTTTTTGCTCTTGTCTACTCATTTCCAGAAAACACTTTTAGACCTATTTTAATATTATTTTCTCTTATATAGTTCTTTAATTATTTTAACTCTGAAAAAGGAGCTTACTTTCCTTATGTCTTGACTGATTTTCTTCTTTTTCTGTGCACTTCCCACCTCACGTCAGGTACCTAGACTTGTTAAGCAGAAAAGGAATTGATTAGAAGAGTCACAGGTGACTCATAGAAGCAACAGGTAAGCTGGAATTCAAGCTCAGGCTTGTAAGGAAATTAAGCTGCAGGCAAGACCATGACATAGGAATGGTCTACATAGGAGTGTTGTGAACAGAGCATTTCAGCAGGGACAAATCTTGGGTAGAAGGGATCCAGGGCACTTAAGCTGACACTAAATGGATGATCCCCTTGGGGGTATGACTTAAGGTTGGTTGCTGCTGTGCTTGTGGTTAACTCCTCAGCAAAAGCCAGATCAATCTTAGGTAGGAGAGGTCTGGGTTGTTGAACCTGGCACTCCTTTCTGCCCTGTGCTTCTGACTCTATTGAACAAATGCTGGTGTAACTAGAAAAAAGGCTTATTGACACCCACACAGTGGATTATCTAGTCCACATATTTAAGAGCTCCCTCTGTATTGGGATCTTTTGGTTGCATTCACATGTATCAAAAATATTTTCACATTATGGGCTCATTTCAGAGCAGTCTCACCACCTACTGCTTTTTCAGATTCCTGATCTCCAGTTCTCCAGTCTTGCTCCTTTACAAGTTCCTATCTGGCTGTACCATTAGCTATAGCCAGTATAACTTCTTACTTCAGACCATCTGTCTATAGGACAGTGATTAGGCTGGGTGCTCATAGCTCAGTGGTTAGAGAGCTGGCCACCAGCTGCTCTGGGGCTGGTGGGTTCGAACCCGGCCCAGGCCTGCTAAACAAACAAACAAAATAGCCAGGCATTGTGGCGGGGACCTGTAGTCCCAGTTACTAGGGACACTGAGGCAAGAGAATCACTTGAGTCCAAGAGTTTGAGGTTGCTGTGAGCTATGACACGATGGCATAGCTCGGTGAGCTATGACACCTCGGCACCTTTACCGAGGATGATGAAGTGAGACTTTGTCTCAGTTTAAAAAAGAAAAAAAAGGCGGCGCCTGTAGCTCAACGGAGTAAGACGCCAGCCCCATATGCCGGAGGTGGCAGGTTCAAACCCAGCCCCGGCCAAAACTGCAAAAAAAATAAAATAAAATAAAAATAAAAAATAAAAAAAAGGCATAGCAATTAAAGGTCTGCCTACTGGGGCCACCTCTGAATGGAGTTATAACCACTACAGGCTTGGCTAGGACCAGCCTGTGGAAACTAGGCTGTAATCACTTCCTCGGGAGTCATTTGGTCAGCAGGAACTCTCCATCAAGCCATGCGTGTGTTTTAAGGAAAGGACAGTAATATGGCAGAGGTAGGCATTCTAAGAGTGTCAACAAGATGCTCACGCCACTTTCCATGTCTTTAAGGAATGCTGCTCACGCCACTTTCCATGTCTTTAAGGAATGCTATTGGGTAAACTT
This sequence comes from Loris lydekkerianus, assembly GCA_963574355.1. NCBI lineage: Eukaryota > Metazoa > Chordata > Mammalia > Primates > Lorisidae > Loris > Loris lydekkerianus. Next base: position 16,417 of record CAUYPK010101309.1, on the reverse strand, counting down.
GCCTTCCTGAGTAGGTGAGTTTGATAACTCAGTTCATGAGAGGTAGTTTGGGTTGATGATCTCTAGATGTTCTGTCCTTATATTCAGTCTCTATCTAGAGCTAGTAGCAAAACCAAAGGGAAAGGTCCCCTTTACCTTTGTATGTAGGGTTCATGTACTCATTTGTTTTACTGTGGCACCTGAGATACAAGTCTAAGGCCTCATCAGCTTTATGTACTCAATATGATGGGGTACCGTGATGCCTTGTGAAATGGTGATATGATTAGGATCTCTGACAGCAAAATTGAGGCACAGATCTGAAAGGCAGTGGTTCTCAAACTTTGGTGTGCATCCTAATCGTCTGAAGGGATTGTTAAAACACAGATCACTTGAACACCAGAGTTCCTAAATTAAGAGGTCTGGGATGAGATAGAGAATTTGTATTTCTAACAAGTTCCCTTAAGAAATGCTGATACTGCTGTTTCAGGGACCACTATTTGAGAACCACTGCTGTAAGGCAAGTTGGTGAAAATGTGCTGTTCCTGCTGGATAAAAGCAAATTGCTTTTGGAGAAAAAAGAATTGACCAGATTAGAGCTGTATATGAGGACCAGGGTTGAACAGATTTGCTGCTGCAAAGAGACTGCATCTTGAAAAGTACTTTGATTAAGGTTGCTTAAGACAATTTTCTTTTGTTGTTGTTGCAGTTTGACCAGGGCTAGGTTCGAACCCACCACCCTTGGTATATGGGCCCGGCGTCCTACTCATTGAGCCACAGGCACCGCCCTGCTTAAGACAGTTTATTAAGAACATGTTCAGTTGCACTGGAAAGTTAAAGTGGAAAAGTGGTAGGAATTTTGGAGATCCACTAATCTCTGAAAATGCCCTTGGTCTGCAGTTGTGCTTTTGAATAGTAGGGATAGGGCATGAGACTGTTTCTTTTCTTTTTTTCTGAGACAGAGTCTCACTTTGTCACCCTGGGTAGAGTGCTGTCACGTATAGCTCACAGCAACCTTAAACTCTTGTGCTCAAGAGATCCTCTTGCCTCAGCCTCACAAGTAACTGGGACTATAGGTGCCTGCTACAATGCCTGGCTAAGACTGAAAAAGGAAATGTCTCAGATGAGGAGGGTATGCCTTGAGGGCAGCAGGTTCCTAACACCATGTGAGTACTCTGAACTTTGTCACACATCCCCACTTCAGAACTTTGGGTCCTACTGCTTTTCAGACACCAACTCTCTTCTATGAAAGGGAAGTGAATTAAACTGATACAATTTAGCAATGTGCAAGATCAAACTTTGGTTTTCAACTTCTTGATCCTGTGGGTTTTACTCCACACTTTGAGTTAAGAATTCAGAAAGGCCTGTTATTCTCTTTCTAAATCACATAGTGCCTTAGACGACCTTATCCCATAATGTTTGAATAATTCATGCTCTTCATATTAATTTTTGATTGTCTGGAAGTAGCTACTCATTTTATCTCTCCATAACCTTGTCTTCACTAGACACATCATTCCAAGATATACTTAGAATCTACATGATTGCAAGGATAACTCACTTTGCTGTTTTGCTACTATATGCCAATTTTATATTCTCTAAAGATTTCTATCTCTAAATACTAACAGGATACTCACTGGTTTGGGCCAGAAACCCAGTTCTAGAAGTCTTCCCATTTTGCTTAGGTCACTTGCAACCCATTCTTTGTGAAATTTCCTGTGATATCACTGGACACTTCCTGAACCACTGTCAAAGGACGCTTATTTTGGTACTTCAAGGATTATTTAATCCCACTGTAGCTGCTTCAAATATTCTGACTATATCTGTTCTTATACACAACCCTTCCCAGGAATCATTACCTGGAGTATACAAATGGCTAAGCTTCGATTAGGTGCCTATGTTTTTGTTGCCAGGTTACACCCCTCCATGCCTCCTTAACTTCTGTAGCATGTCACTTACTTTGGGATTCCGCAAAATAGGACTCGTAGGCAAACGAAAATAGTACATATTCACTACAGAGCTCAATGCAAGACAGTTATCTACCAAGGAGAAAATTTCATTATAGTACTTACAGTTGTTTTGAAACGTGTTTCCATCTCAGCTACTCAAGTCTGTGTTATTCTCTTCATAAACTTTTCGGCCTTAAGTGTGATTAGAGATCATCCAGTAGTTTATTGTTCTCGTTTATTGATGGATACCGAGACTCAGAGGCAGAAAGTTATCTGACAGAAGTGCCATAGGTAGTTAATTAAATAAATAGAATTAAACTATTAGAATTAAATAGTAGTTAAAATTTAGTTAGAATTAAAATGCTGGCATTATTTCCCACAAAAGATTATATAAAATGCTCAATGTATTTTGGTTCTCATTAGCCATGTATGTTTGGCTTGGGCTATTTTTCAGAATAGACGTGTGAATTGCCTTCTTAATTGTCCTCTTCTTCTGGTACTCATATACTGCTATTTGTAGGGATTTCTGCCAGGGACTGACCATTTTCTTAGAGGACCTTACTTTTTATTTCTCTGAGTGCTAAAAACTGTAATTAACCATTTTGATTATTTTTGAATGGTAGAATCTTAAAAGCATTGTAGACACTTTGTGGCTAGTTCTTAGTTCTTTTGAGAATAAAATTTGAAAATGAGGAATTTATAATGAGATCATAAAGGCAGTGGGTTACTGAAAGATTTGAAGAAAGTGTGTTACTAACTGGGAGAAAAGAGAACAGGACAGCGCCTGTGGCTCAGTGAGTAGGGTGCCGGCCCCATATACCAAGGGTAGCGGGTTTAAACCCAGCCCAGGCCAGACTGCAACAACAAAAAAAATTAATTAATTAAAAAATAGCCGGGCATTGTGGTGGGTGCCTGTAGTCCCAGCTACTGGGGAGGCTGAGGCAAGAGAATTGCCTAAGCCCAAGAGCTGGAGGTTGCTGTGAGCTGTGATGCTACAGCACTCTACCAAGGATGACATAGTGAGACTCTGTCCCCCCCCCAAAAAAAAAAAGAACAGATAGAACAGGCCAGGAAGTTTGAGTATTTGCTCACTTCACAGATTTACACTTTATGGGTTTAATTTACAAGTTTGGCACTTACTGTGTTTAATACTAGTTTAACAATGTGATAGAAGTCAAAATATAAAATTAAGGATGTAAGAAATATCACAGTGAGTTAGATTAGCAGTCTTTCCATCTCAAGGTTTGGTTTCTGGGAATGGTAACCTAGGACATTTTATACAAGAACATAAAAGATTCCTGTCAAGATTTTACTTCAAAAGATTAGGGAAATATGTTCATCCTATTTGTGTTCTCAACTGGTAAGTATAATGAGTTTAATAATAGGCTGACTACGTATTATATTTTATTTATGTTTTTAGAGATGGGATTTCACTGTGTTGCAGGGGCTTTTGTCAAACTCCAGGACTCAGCTTCTTGAAGTACTGGGATTATAGGCATGAGCTGCCACACCCAGCTGACTACCCATTATTTAAAATGCATTATTTGTTGTAAAATTATTTGCTCCAAAATTGCCTGCTTCAGGAGGTACATGCATCTGGAATTTGGTAAACATAGCTTGAGGTTTTATAGTCTTTGATAGATGTCCTATGAACTTTTTTTTTTTCAAAATGAAGAGTTTCTTTCATGTAGGAGAGTCCTGGTCCTCATCTGACATCCTTTCTCCCTTTATCCTCATCAGCATTTAGGAAATGGTGATTTTCAGGAAGAATTTGAAAGCAGCATAGTATAAAGGTGAATGAGGACATACTCTGGAGTATTAGTCATAGGGACCCAGGTTCACATCCTGCTCTGCTTCTTACTACTATTGTGACTATACAAGTTGTTTAATCTCTCAAAGCCTCATTTACCTCTTCTGCAAGGTAGAGATAAGAATAGAGTTCTGGTAAAGGTACATAATGTATGAAAGTGTGTGAAAAAGCGCAGTGGCTAGCTTATGGTACATGCTGAATAAATTAATGCTCTGATTTATTATGAGTAGTTATAATATTGGTACAGGTAGCATTTGATCAGGAATAAGGACACCTAGATTCTAATCCTGAGTAGATTTTGGAATTTCAGTAACAATTTCAATAAGAACTTGGGCTTGGATTACGTCAGTGGTTTTCAAACTGTGATCTCTGGAGGTGCTTTGAGGTCACGGTAGTGAAGGGGAGCTGTACACAGTTATCTCTGCAGGGAGGGCTTCCTTCTCTACCAGAGAGCCTATGCCTTTATTTATTTTGTATATTGAGCTTCTTTGTAACCTCTGATCTAAAGAAAATGTTGCTTGGCAAAATGCACATATGTGAATGCACAAGCATACACATAGACTTTGAAAGTAATTAAAGCTTCTTGCAGGTCCCTCCCAGATCTAAAATTCTTTAAGTCTGTTGGGCTGTAACAAAACTTGGAAGTTGGTGGCCCACACTGGATCTAATCTGAAGATGTTTGTTTGTCCTGCACAGTGTTTTAAATGTATGTATTAAAGTGCCAGAAAAGATTTCACATAAAAATCTAGGTTCTATTTTCTTCTGAAAAATTGATGTACTTAACAGATCTGTGTCCACATTTGCAAATAATAGTTTGCTGGGGTTGAATATCAGCTGTTACACAACTACTTCCTATTGTCTTATACCCCTTTGAATCTACCTCTCTGGCCTTTGAAAGTATTTGAGTTTTCAACATTCAATTTATTCTTTATGTGTAGAGGAACATCAGCATTATTGGATTAAGCAATGTTGTCATTGGAGAAGAATTAAAAGAAGGGAAGTGACTTGTCCAATTTGCTCTGTAAGAAAGTTTTCATAGAGCAAAAGAACATGTGTTACTTTCATTTTACGTGCCCTTGAATTGGGTAATTAATTCTAATAGTTTTTATGTTCTGACCATCAGTTTATAATGGCTATTGCAAAATGGCTTCTGAGTTAGAATAAATTCAGTGTATTTTAATTCTTTCCCTGAAACAATCTGATTACCACTCAAAAAATTTAGGAGGTAGGTTTTTTTTGGGGGGGCGGGTCACTCAACAAAGAAATAAATGCTACCAGTTACCCATAGCTCCCCTTCTCTCACCTTATTCCCAGAGGAAGATTTGCACATAGTCTGGGTATTCTCCCTCTCAAGATAGAGGAAATTTTGAAAAGTACTATGCTCTTTGTTCTCCAACATTTTCTAGTTAAATGGCAAAGGGTCAGGTCTGGAGGCATCATTCAAAAAGAGAGATACAGAGTACCAACCGTGGCAGCCTGTGCTCCCTCACTTTGCCCCATCAGGACAGGATGAACTTTCCATTGGCCCAGCATCCTCCAAAGCTCCCTCTAATTGTTGGGTGTAGGTTCTGTGTTTGTCCTTTAAATAGGACTTGTTAATTGTGATGCTCTTATCAAATCTTATATTTACTTATTAATTTTTTTGCCTGCTTGACCTTTTATTTATTAAGAAAGATGTATTGATATTTCTCATTTTTACCATGGAATTGTACATTCTCCTGGCAGTTTTGTTGCTTTTTGCTTTATATATTTTAGGGTGATTCTATGTAGTCTACACAGTGCTCAGCAATACGTTCTAAAGCATAATTGTTGCAGTTTATTCAGAATCTGAATGTGTTCTGGCAGGAGATATTTAGTTGGCCATACTGCTGAAAGAAGGCCTCATTCCTTCTTCCAGAAATTTCTGAAAATTTCTAGTTTACTCATGAGAACTTTTTAAAAAATGCATTTATGAATTTCTTTTTAAATTTTAAAGTGCTTTTTCTCATTTCCATGGCATCTGGAAAGGAAGGAAATGCTAATATATATAAATTCAGCACATTGCCCTAGAATCAGAATTTTCTTCTCTTACTCTTTACATAATTTCTATCTGTTATTTCAATGACTATTCTTAAACTGGTGACTTTCTAATCTGTATCTTAACCTGAAGTCTCTTACCTACATAACTATTTATTTAACCACCTAGTAGTAGATATCCACACTCAGATGTCACACAGGCTCTCCAGACTGTCCATCAGCTAGCGAGTGGATGAAAAGAGACTACCAAGCAGTTAAAAGGAATGAACTACTGATATGTGGAATAATATGGATGAATCTCAAAATAATAATATTGATTGAAAGAAGCAAGACCAAAAAAATAAACAAACAAAAAAACAAAACATGATTCCACTTACATAAAATTATAGAAAATACCATTCTGTCGTGACAGAAAGCAGATTGGTGGCTGCCAGGGGGTGGGAGGTTACGAAGGAGATGAGGAAGAATGTGGAAGAAAGGGAAGAATTACAAAGGAACAAGAGGAAACTTCTGTTTAGTTTTTCCTGTTACCCTGGTAGTTGATGATTCATTTCTTACTCTGTCGCTTCTCCTGGCCTCCTAAAACAATTTTTGGTTAAATCAATAGTCAATACTAGAATTATTAAGAATATCAAATATTGTGCACTGCTGAGTGAAGTGGTATGCTTTGATTATATTTATTTTTGTAATACTACCCTCCTCCTCACAATTAGTGCAATAATTGCATTTTCCCCATTTACTTTGTTTTTTATATACTTACAGCTTTTTCCGATGTGCTAACAGACTTATCAGACATCTAGAAACAATTTTCCTGGATGATCAAAATATCATATAACGTGTAAATTCCAATTCCCTACTTCCATTCTCCTGGACACGTATTTCTTTCAGCCATTTGTCCTTCTATCAAATATGCTCTGATTGCTTTGTGATCTAGATTCGGTTGTGATGCTGACAATTTTTCTTGCTATTCTTCAGTGTTGAGTCAATTAATTCCAGGGTCCTTTATCATTTTACTGTGTAGCTTATTCATATATTTCTTCAGTATATTTCAGGAATATTGTATCTTCTAGTTGCTTCCTGAAAAGAGATGCATGAAAGTAATTTTTTTATTCCTTACAGGGCCCAAAATGTCGTTATTTTATCCTCAACTAAATGTTTTTTTAGATATAGAATTCTATGTTGAAAGTTATTTTCTTTCATTAGCTGAGTGTGGTGGTGGGCATCTCACCTCAGGAGGCTGAGGCAGGAGGACTTCCTTGAGCCTAGGAGCTCAAGGCTGCATTGAGATATGATTGCAACACTACACTTTTCCAATCCTTAAGGAAAAAAAAAGATTAATTACTTTAAAAAATCTTTTTTTTCTTTTTCAGAATTTTATAGTTACTTCTTCATTGTCTTATAGCCTCTGATATTATCACATATTCACATTTTAATTTCTTTGCACACATCCAAAGTTTTTTCTCCCTCTGGAAAAAGGGAGAAATGTTCTGAATTTTTCTAAAATTATCTAAATGCTCTGAAATTTTTTATTGACATTACATGTCATTTTGTTCATTCAGTGTTCTGGAGAGTCATTCATTATTCTATAAATATGTATAGAAAAATCACTATATAGCAGACACTGTTTTAGGCACTGAAGATATAATAGTGAACAAATAGACAAAGTTCCTTCCCTCATGGGATTTAGTGAACAAATGACAAAGTTCCTTCCCTCATGCAATTTACATTCTAGTGGCAAAGGCAGAAATTAAATAAACTAATGTATAATGAAATGTCAGATAGTGATAAAGGCTTAAAAGAAATACAAACCGGAAGAACAGGATAGAGACTGAGAATAATTTTTAGATGAGGTGGGCAGAGAATGCCTCTCTGAGGTGATAGTTGAATGGAGACTCAAATAAATGAAGTCATAAGCCACGTGGCTGGCTGGGAGAGGAGCTAGGGGAACAACAAATGCAAAGATTCTGAGTCAGAAATACATATGGAATGATGAGAAGCAAAAAGCCATTTTAGTAGCAATGGAGTGAAAAAGAGAAAGTATCAATGGAAAAGAAAATTGGAGACATAGTCAGAGGCTAAGAAATTTAAGGCCTCCTAGGAGTTGGTAAAGACTTTGAATTTATTTTATTAAAGAGTTCAAACAAGGATAAACTTGTATTTTAAAGAATCACATTGGATAGAGTATAGATTGATATGGGAAATTGACTGTAAGATTATAAGCATGGGAAATAGTTAGATCTGTTTGGAGGCCATTCCAGTAGTCTAGGTGAAAGATAGTGGCTTAGACTGAGTGGTAATAGTGGGAAATGTCAGATTCGTAGGATGTTTTGAGGGGAAAGCCAATAGGATTTGCTGATGGATTGGAAATGGGGTGGAAGAGAGGAGAGTGAAGAATGAATCTTGAGATTCTTGGCCTGAAAGCCTAGTGATGATGGCCTCATTTACTGAAATGGGGAAGGCTGAGGGAGTGTTTAGGGATAGGAATGCAGTGAAACTGAGTTGTGTTTTAGATACGTTGGGTTTGAGATGCCTGTTGACAACCAACTGTACTTGTCCAGGAAGCTGATGTTTATTCAAGTCTAAGGTTCACAAGAGTGATGAGGCTGGACAAGTTTCTTCTGGGTAGTGAGTATAGATAGAGAAGACGTCTGGGGCCTGAGCTCTGGAACATGTCAATATTTAGAATTGGGAAATAGAAGAGGATCAGAAAGTAACAGCCAATGAGATAGTTAGAAATCCAGGAGAATTCATATCCTAGAAGACAAGAGGAAAAAATACCTCAAGAGGAAGATAAGATCTACTGTGTCAGTTGTTTTGTTAAAAGTTGAGTAGAAAGAAGACTTAGAATATACGTACCATCAGCTATGACAGTATGGATTTCATTGGGACTCTGACAAATAGTTTCATGGAGTAATCCATAGCTTCTGGAAAAATGTATAATGGAATGAAATAATAGTATTCCACTATGTATGAAATCTGGTAGAGGGTGATTTAAAGATTATTTTAGGGTGTAAGTGAAAAAACATTAAATGAATTAATCTTACTCATTTGTTATTAAAATGTTTTCTAACCTTAACTTTCTGTTTTTCTTAATAGCATTTTCTTCCTCTTGCAAATCTGGAATGTTCACCAAATGTTGAAACTTTCCTTTGCAAAGCTTTTGTACCAACCTGCACAGAGCAAATTCATGTGGTTCCACCTTGTCGTAAATCTTGTGAGAAAGTATATTCTGATTGCAAAAAAATAATTGACACTTTTGGGATCCGATGGCCTGAGGAACTTGAATGTGACAGGTAAATTATGTTTTTCACAGAAAGCTACTAAAGGCATTTTGATATTGGTATTAGCTGTTCAGAGTATTAGCAACAGGCTTTCATTACTTAGTAATTCAGTAAATGTTTGTTGCAAACTTAATATGTGCTGGGCACTGTGGTGGTAAATTATTGCAGACACAAATGTGAACAAAAAGCAGACTTCATTCTTCCTCTCAGGGGATTCACAGTAAGGTGGGAAGGAAATAAACTAATGAAAAAATAAGTGTACAATCACAAGGGTGATAGATACAATAAAAGAGAGGTCTGGTACCTTTGACCTAAACATGGGGAGAGGGAAGGAAATGGTTGTTGAGCTAAGACAAAGGTAAATAGGCAAGGAGGGGAGGGGAGAGCATTTTGGGTAGCAGAAATAGCTTGTTTGGAGAACCTATGGCATGAGGGCATGTTGCATATTCAGAGAATTAAAAAGCCAGTGTGGCTGGAGTGATGACAGTTAGAAAAAATGTAGTGCAAGGCAAGAAAGAGAGAAGCAGCAGGCAGACCATTCAGGGCTCATCTTGCATGTTTTCATGCTAAAAGTGATGAGAAAGTCTTCAGGCATTTTAAGATAGGAATGGGTGGCCCGATCCTATCAGCTTCTGTGTAGCATGGCCCTGGTGTCACAGTGTACAGATGATGGGGTGGTGCTCCTTGGCAGTTCCTTTAGGAATCCAGGCCGCTTCCATCTGTAGCTCTGAGAGCCATGTAGATGGGAGAGAGATGGTGGAGACCCACACCTTTTCCTGACTACCTCAAACTGGAAGTATCATACCTTTGCCCTTTTCTCCTCTTGGCAAGATGTCAGTCATGTGGTTACCACTGAACTAAGAGGGAAAATGGGAAACTTGTGTCCAGAAGGGAAGAAGGTATTCAAGTCAGAGTATGTGTCGGGTGCTGCAAGTTGGAATGAGCATTATTACTTACTGTTTCACTGGGGTTTTTGAGGCAAAGGACAGATTGCAGCTGGTAAAGGATAAGTGGAAACTGAAGCAAGACATAGAGTTCTCAGGAAATTTGGCTGTAAAAGAAGAATCTTCATGAGTTTAATGGGAGAGCACCAAATGCTTCTTCCTGGGAAGAAGACAGAGGCAAGCAATTATGGGGTAGAAGAGATTATCAGTTTTCTGAGAAGGAGGTAGGATCCCAAGCACAGATAAAAATATTGGCTATGGATAGAAGGAGCTTCTATTGTCACAGTAGGAAAGAGGATGGGATTGCTGTGGATGTAGATGGGTTTGTAAGGTTGGTAAGGGTTGTTGCAAGAATTCCTGTCCTGTGGTTTCTATTTCCATTGCAAGGTACTAAGAGTCCCGGTCCTCTGATGAGTCCAGAGAACAAGGGTGTAAGTCTGAAAGAAGTGGTTATGAAGAGTGGGACATTTTGGGTAAATGAAATGAGTCTGAATTTGTCTCATTGGGACCTTCTCCAGGAGTGGTGGGCTACTTGGTGCTAAGCAGAGAAAGTAGATCTTTGCTTCTATGGTTGGGGTTTTGTCACATGAATTCAGTGCAAATATAAAGGAGCATTATAAAATGAAGGGTAACAGTGAGAAGAGTGTTACAAACAGTAGCCTATGAAAGTGTCAGTGGATGAGGACTGAAATACAGAAAGGACAGGACTGATGCAGGGAAACAAGATGGAGGAGAGTCCAGTGAGGTTTCTAAAAAAGGCAGAGGCTGTGCACAGTGGCTCACACCAGCCTCAGCAACAATAGCAAGAGCTGGTCTCTAATAAGAAGAAAATCAGGCATTGTGGTGCACGCGCTGTATTCCCAGCTACCCAGGAGGTAGAGGCACAAAGATTTACTTAAGCTCAGGAATTCAAGATTACAGTGAGCTTTGATGGAGCCACTGCACTCTGGCTGGGATAATAGAGCAAGACCTTGTCTTTTAAAAAAGGCATAGTGAGTATGTTTTAATAAATGAGCTTTAAGGTTAGGAATTTGCAGACCAATGGCAGAATGCTTGAGTTGATTTTGTTTTTTTAATGCCCAACTTGGTCCCTAACTCCTGACTTCAAGCAATCCTCCTGCCTCAGCCTCCCAAAGTGCTGAGATGATAGGCATGAACCTCCATGCCCAGTCCTGAGTTGACTTTTGGAGACATTGTACACTTAATAGGTTGTGGCAAGTTTTGGCAGGGTTACAAGAGGCCAGAGTATGTTGGGGATAGTCACTGGAGATGACATTAAGGATCTGGGAAGCCAGATTGTCAATGGCTTGTCCTTAGCCAACTCACCAAGGATGATGACAGCAAAAAGAATGAAAACCGGTGATTCACTTAACAAATTTTTATTGTACGCTTACCATAAGTCAAGACTGTTCTAGGCACTGGAGCCATAACAGGCAAAAATTCTTGTCATTGTAGACCTTATATTATAGTGGAAAGAGACAAGATGAAATAAATCAATTATATTTGTATTAGCAGATGATAAGGCCTATGGAGAAAATACTTGCTCTTTCTTTATGGGATTGCCTGCTCAATTTCAGAGCAGAGGAAATTATAACTCCCCAAAATTGACACTGGCAGCTATGCTATAATTCCCAACTCTTTCGGAGTTTTATCTTTGTAATCTGTTTTTTGGGTTTGTTTGTTTGTTTGTTTGTTTGTTTGTTTGTTTTTGAGAAATGAATACTTTTTCATAATAATTAAGTCAAATCAAACTTATTTTATGTTAGAGAATGCTTGATACATTGAATTAGGAAGTAGAATCTATTTTTTAAAATTATTTAAGCTCAATTACACGTAATTCTGTCCCATGTGTAATGCCACACGCCTGTAGTCTCAGCTACTTGAGAGGCTAGGACAGGAGGACCAGTGAGTCCAGAATTCTAGGACAGCCTGGGCAACATAATGAGACCCTGTCTTTAAAAAATAATAATAATTCTGGCATGTTCTCTGTCCCACAGAAATTTTCTTCATTTCTGTAAATAAGAGAGTTAAGCTTTTGTGAGGTCTTATTTTCTTTGAAAACACTACACAAGGAAGGGAACCAAAATTCTAGCTTGTCAAAAGATTTCTAGCATAACAAAAGGTGTAGCATGTTTAGCTCTGTGGTAAAAACATGAAGGCAGCTTATGTTATTTGAGAAGCAGCAGAATTGTGTGGTTATGGCACCCTATGGCACGTTAGGCTCTTGGTTACCCAGGAAGGTGACTTTGCCATTCCACTGCCATTGCCTTGAAAGTAAGGTTAAAAGGACAACGTTCATTCTTTGAGGCCTGTAGTTTCCTCAGTTTATCAGAGCACAAGCACACTTTTGTAGGTGAGGAGTTTGGCAGCAAACTGAGCTTCCTTTTCAGCTCTGGCAGCCATCCTCTGATAGCTTACCAGTAGATTAATCCTTCTCGTTGTGACCTGCTGTACCTCTTCCCTTTTTTTCCCCTCACTCTTCATTTCCCATGCCAATATGAATCTATCACACCACCCGAGAGTCTATGGAATCTTACCATCTTCTGTTATACTATTTTTCTTTTAACCATATTCCTACCTTTATTATAATAGTCCAACTTTTTCCCCCTCAAAGATATACCTGCCTTGCTTTCATGAAAACATACTTTTTTTTGTTTGTTTGTTTTTTTAATAATAATTAAACCAGATAAAATTTACGTCATGTTTGAGAATGCTTGGTACATTGAATTGGGAAGTAGAATATATTTTTAAAATTATTTAAGCCCTGTTTTAAACTGTAGCCCTGTGTTAAATTTTAAACTGATGTGATTTATCAGTAGGCCTTTGCATTCCTTACCCTCTCAACTGCAACAGATTTTTTAATTAATAAGTATATTTCAAAATGAAAATTGTGCAAAAGTATTTAGCAGATGTTTTTATAACATGAAATATTAAGGCCAAAATGCTAATTATGTTTTTTTACATACACCTCCAGACCAGGGTTAGTGTAATATTTTGAAAAGATGAATGATATTTATTAGATATAAAAATCTCAGGCATAAGCTGAGTGCAATAGCACGTACCTGTAGATCCAACTACTCAGGAGGATCTCTTGAGGCCAGGAGTTTGAGTCTAGCCTCAGTAACATAGTAAGACCCTATCTTCAAAGGAACAAAAAGATCTCATGTATATACTTATTTTCTCTTAAATAATTTTTCCATCTGGACCTTCCTATGATAGCAGATAAATATGGTAAATACTGGTTGGCTTGATCATATGCAATTAGAGTTCAAATGGAGAAAACAGGATTTTAGGCACAGTTGACTCATAAATGAACTTATCAGGTCAATCGTATTACTCTTGACGAATTACTTTTTTTCCTATCAGGGGTCCTCAAACTGCGGCCCGCGGGCCACATGTGGCAGTGTGATTGTATTTATTCCCATTTTGTTTTTTTACTTCAAAATAAGATGTATGCAGTGTGCATTGGAATTTGTTCATAGTTTTTTTTTTAAAAAAAACTATAGTCCGGCCCTCCAACCGTCTGAGGGACAGTGAACTGGCCCCCTGTTTAAAAAGTTTGAGGACCCCTGGGGGTTTGTAATTTTAAATATTCTACTGATACAGTGAGATCTCATACAATAATTGTGAGGCTGGCCAGTGTTTTCATTTTTTTATTTGCAGGCTGAAAAAACTATTGAAGTTTTGTGCAATTCAAATATTTTTGATAGATGCATAATCATTTTAGGAGAACTGAGTGGTATATAATAAGGATACGGCTGATACCCTACTATATCCTAGGAAATCTCTTTCTATAGGAACTCATTTACAAATACGGAGTCATGCACAAAAATATTGATTATAGATTATTTCTGATTTTTTTAATGGGAAAAGATATAAAAGTTTATTATAGAAGAATGATCAATAAATTGTGATGTAATTACACTGAAATATTACCATGCAGTTAATTAAATGAATCCACATGACCCACATCTGCCAAGATAGATATATCTAAAAAATATAGTGTCAAGTTTAAAAATAGAAATTACAGCATGATATGTACAGCTTGGCATCATTTATATAACAGTGGTATGTAAGGTTATGATTAACAAAAAAAATAGGGTATTTTTAAATTCTTAAGAATAAAACCAAATTTTCAATAATGAATACTTCTGAGGAGAGAGAAAAAGGAATAAGACCAGAAAGGGGTCCCAACTGTATTTGTAATGTTATATTGCTTTATTTAAAAAGATATAAAGTAAAACTGCCATAATTTTATGTTTTAGTAAAGCTGATAGATACATAAGTTCGTTTATTTCATTTTTTGGACATATATTTCATCATTTTCTATTCTTATTTAAATACTTTCTTGTTAAAAACCTCCACTACTTTTTACTTTTTAAAAAATTTATTTATTATTAAATCATAGCTGTCCTCCACTACTTTTTAAACCATATGAAGCCTCCAAAATAATAGTGGTGTATACAAACTCAACTCAGTGATGGAGTTCCACATGTGACAGAGATATACCACTCAGTTCTGTCCATAAAGTAGGGAGTCAAACGGCCAGAGCGAAACAAAATAGTGATAGGAGTTAAGCTTGTCCTCAGTCCACCTCTTGGGTGGTATTCTTGCCCTTCTTTAAAAGCGTGAACCCTGTCCTATCAATCTGGAAGGATCTCATTCCAGTCATTTTAATTGTCATCACTCTAGTCATATGGCTGGTTTACTTTTATTATGGGCATTAAAAAATAAAAGTGAATTTCTCTAAGGCTTCTATGTCATATTCTATAAACAGATAAGCCAACACTTTTTTGTCTGGAGACTATTAATTAAGATAAATTTATTCTTAAATATTTAGTCTTAAAAGCAGAAACGATTTTGAAATTAATAATTGACTGAGTGTTCCCAAATAAGTGGATTTTCACATTCACTTGGCTTGTATGTAATATATATTCTTGCTTGGGGACCTCATTAACAACCACAAGTTTTTAGTCAATTTCAAAAAATTTATACCCAACTCTAGCCTGTAATCCATTTCAGTTTGTATGTCTTCCCATTTATTATGAGTGCATAAGGTAATTTTTTATAGTTGGTAAGCATAGCATTAAAATTTAATTTTTATAATCTTTACAGATTACAGTACTGTGATGAGACTGTTCCTGTAACTTTTGATCCACACACAGAGTTTCTTGGTCCTCAGAAGAAAACAGAACAAGTGCAAAGAGACATTGGATTTTGGTGTCCAAGGCATCTTAAGACTTCTGGGGGACAAGGCTATAAGTTTCTCGGAATTGATCAATGTGCACCTCCATGCCCCAACATGTATTTTAAAAGTGATGAGCTAGAGTTTGCAAAAAGTTTTATTGGAATAGTTTCAATATTTTGTCTTTGTGCAACTCTGTTTACATTCCTTACTTTTTTAATTGATGTTAAAAGATTCAGATACCCAGAGAGACCAATTATATATTACTCTGTCTGTTACAGCATTGTATCGCTTATGTACTTTATCGGATTTTTGCTGGGCAATAGCACAGCCTGCAATAAGGCAGATGATAAGCTAGAACTTGGCGACACGGTTGTTCTAGGCTCTCAAAATAAGGCTTGCACTGTTTTGTTTATGTTTTTGTATTTTTTCACAATGGCCGGCACTGTGTGGTGGGTGATTCTTACCATTACTTGGTTTTTAGCTGCAGGAAGAAAATGGAGTTGTGAAGCCATTGAACAAAAAGCCGTGTGGTTTCATGCTGTTGCATGGGGAATACCGGGTTTCCTGACTGTTATGCTTCTTGCTATGAACAAAGTTGAAGGGGACAACATTAGTGGAGTTTGCTTTGTTGGCCTTTATGATCTAGATGCTTCTCGCTACTTTGTACTCTTGCCACTGTGCCTCTGTGTGTTTGTTGGGCTCTCTCTTCTTTTAGCTGGCATTATTTCCTTGAATCATGTTCGACAAGTTATACAGCATGATGGCCGGAACCAAGAAAAACTAAAGAAATTTATGATTCGAATTGGAGTCTTCAGTGGCCTGTATCTTGTGCCATTAGTGATACTTCTTGGATGTTACATCTATGAACAAGTGAACAGGATTACCTGGGAGATAACGTGGGTCTCTGACCACTGCCGTCAGTACCATATCCCATGTCCTTATCAGGTAAAAGCCATCATTTGGATTATGTCACTACTTTTAATGTAGAAAATTTTCCCTTGAAATATACTTGTATTAGTCATAGACATAAAATTAGATTTGGGGTGAGAAAATCCAACAGATACAGGAAATGATTTCCTGTGCATCAGTAGAAACTGAGGTTAATGTCCTAAAGAGTTCTTTCTTCCGGCCTTAGCTTCAGGTATAGTAGTAAAGAGCCTCCTTTATTCTTTTGAAAATTAAATTGAGTTGCAAAGGCAGATTAGGAGCAGAGTCAGGAAAACTCTGTCATAAGGAGAAAAAGAGAAGCAATGTCT
>CAUYPK010101305.1:0-20304 GCA_963574355.1 Loris lydekkerianus | reverse complement strand
ATTAAATCATAGCTGTGTACATTAATGCCATCATGGGGCACCATACACTGGTTTTATAGACCGTTTGACACATTTTCATCACACTGGTTAACATAGCCTTCCTGGCATTTTCTTAGTTATTGTGTTAGGACATTTAGATTCTACATTTACTAAGTTTCACATGTACCCTTGTAAGATGCACCACAGGTGTAATCCCACCAATCACCCTCCCTCTGCCCACTTCCCCCCTCCCTCTCCTCCCTTTCCCCCTGTCCCCTATTCTTGGGTTATAACTGGGTTATAGCTTTCATGTGAAAGCCATAAATTAGGTTCATAGTAGGGCTGAGTACATTGGATACTTTCTTGAGATAATTTACTAAGAAGAATATGTTCCAGCTCCATCCATTGTTTGTTTTGTTTTGTTTTGTTTTGTTTTGTTTTGAGGTAGGTTCTAACTCTGTTGCCCAGGCTAGAGTGCAATAGCATCCTCATAACTCACTGCAACTTCTAACTCTGAGGCTCAAAATCCTCAGCCTCCCAAGTAGCTGAGACTACAGGCACACACCACCACCCTGGGCTAATTTTTCTATTTTTTTTTTGTTGAGATGGGGTCTTGTTCTTTCTCAGGCTGCTCTTAAACTCCTGGCCTCAAGCAATCTTCCTGCCTCTGCTTCCCAAGGTGCTAGGGTTCCAAATGTGAGTCACTACCCCCAGCCTAGAAAATTGCTTGTTATTACAGTTTTATATGTGTGTTGTGAAAGCACCAGGGCTTTCTAATATTTGAATACATTTCCTATTACTCCATGCCTAACAGTTCCATCTCTGAAGTGCCTACAAGGGCCCAGATAATCTTTGAATACATGATCTCAATCTGCTGCAAGAATAAAATACAAAAAAAAAGAAAAGCTAGGAAGACATAAAAACAGATCCAATCCCAGAGGAGAACAGCACTTCAGGTCAGCCTCCCTGTGATGTGAGATCCTGGTCTAGTTCGTGCTGCTTTTGTAGCAGGTAGAGTCAATATTCAAAGACTTGTTTATTATCTTAAGGACTTAAATTTTACTACAACATTTTAATATTTTTAAACTGGGAAATCAATTGAGAGCCACCAAAGGAATAAAGTTTCTGTAAAGGAGATCTTAGATGACAGCAGGAGTAAGATGGGCTGAGAGTAAGAAGAGAAGAGTGGCTGTTACCAACGAAGTGGCTATCTCACGTGTGCCCTTATTTTTCCTTAGGGTTCTGGAAATGTTCCTAGTAATAGAAATATAATTGCACTCAGTGTTCCTTTTCCTTATTTTTTTTATGTCAAAGAATGCAGGTATTTTATTTCTTCCAGCTATAATATAATCCTAACACCTCTGCTTCATATACTATCTAAAATTAACCAAAAATGAAATGGCTTCGTCTTTTTTTTTACATTAGTAGATCAAAAATATCATTATAATAGATTAACCCCATCTAAAGTGTTCTACAGGATCAGGTGCAGTGGCTCTCACCTGTAATCCTAGCACCCTGGGAAGCCAAGATGAGTGGATCGTTTGAGCTCAGGAGTTTGAGACCAGACTGAGCAAGAGTGAGATCCCTTTTCTACTAAAAATAGAAAAACTGGCAGGCACCTGTAATTTCAGCTACTTGAGAAGCTGAGCTACGTGGATCGCTTGAGCCCAAGGGGTTGAGGTTGCTGTGAACTATAATGACCCTATGGCACTCAACCCAGTGCAACAGAGTAAGACTCTGTCTCAAGGAAAAAATAAAAATATTGCACAGCTAGAAATGGTCTGGCGTGCTCCTTGCTTCGTTGACTCTAAACTCTGCATCCAAATTCTTTGTCCTATTGCATCTACTGCTTTTGTCTTTTATCTGAGCATGTTGAAGAAAGAGCTTAAATTTAAATGATTGAAATGGCTGCAATTATATCAAGCATTCCTGAAACACAAGAAAGGTCTGATCTCTGTGGCCATAACTATTCATAGGGCCGTCCTGTGAAGGCTCCTTCTCTTTAAAGAGATAGATAGAGATACAGATACTACAGTTAAACAAAAATGTATCGTACTCGAGAGATGGACACCCTAGAAACTCTGACATAATCACTAGACATTATACATGTGTACATGTAAAAAACTTCACATTTACTCCGTAAATTTGTACAGATTTGCAAAATAAAAATAAAGAGATAGAAATAGAAAAAGATGGAATAGAGATAGAGAGGGAAAGATAAATAATATAATTCATTGATAGCTCAGTGTAGCTAAGTGTAATCATATAATTCTAGACTCAATCTCATTACACTTAGCTACACTGAGCTATCATGTGTTCCTCTATACACACCAAGATCTTTGCTTATCTGTACATTTACTTTGGCATCACAGCAAAGAGGCCCTGTTTCCTTTGCCTGGAAGTTGCCTCTACTTCTGTATCCTTATAAACTATTTGCAGTTTCAAACTTCATCAACTTTCACGTCTTCAAAGTCTTTTCTGATCTTTTTGTCTGAAAAGGTAACTATTTACTTCTTTCCTCTATGCTCCTAAAGCATGTAGGGTATATGAGTTGATTTTTGTTTTCATTACTCTTAAGCATCTGTTTTACTCACTAGAGAATATGCATTTTGAGTCTATGATAAAAGGACCCAGTATGTGGTGTGTAATTAAGTATTATTGCATGAACAAACAGAGGAATATATTTTAAATAAACTTAGTTAATTACTCAAAATTAAACCAAATTATATATTGTAGATAATAAAAATATATAGACCACTTATCTGTTTACAATTCTAGCCTGGTCATATGACAAATTGCAAAAAAGGTAAGCTTTAATATAATTTATTCTCTTTAAATTCAAATTGATTCAGCTTTTTCCTATCTAAGTAAATTTTACATTCTCCAGCTGCCCATAATTCTCTAAATTTATCCAGATTCCTACCTAGCCCTCCCACAAAGTCCTATTTTCTAGAACTAGGTCTTCCCTGAAACTCAGAAAACCAAAACAGTTATCTTAGAATTCACACATAGAAAATCAGTGTCAGAAAGACTGCTTCCTGGGGCTAAGAAGAAAAAATGGTGATTTGACTAGAAGGAAGGGAAGAAGGGGCTCCCGTGACTTTCGCCAAAAGTACTTGGGAGTCCTTCATAATGAGAAGGAAATAAGGGTCCCCTGGCTGCCTTCTGCCTGAAATAACAGCACAAAGGAAAAAACGATAAATCTCTCCTTTTACAACAATATGTTATCTCTAATGTTTATTAACCTTTTTCATTTAAAATATGCCAGGATTGCATTTTACTCTGATTAAATTTGAACTGAAATTTTTTAGTTTTATGAATACTTACAAACTGATGACCTGTAGACTGCAACTTCCTAGTGATGATACACATATATAGAAAAAGATTTTCTTCTCTTTAAAATTAGCAGTTCAGAGATCCATATTTCATTTTGAATGGAAGTTCAATTTATTCTAAAGTGCAAATAGAGTACATACTGACTCTTCTCCAAACTGGTATCTAGGAGGAAGTAAATAAGTGGTTACTCTTCTGCGAATACTCCACCAAATTTTGGCTGATCAATGAAGGTCAAAGAAGAGTTAATTTAGAAAATTCTTGCCTGGAATTGCAATTAAGTTTCAGGAAAGAGTAAAAGTAGTGTGAAGTTTACCTCTAAAAAATGCACAGATGCTCTTCAACTTATGGTAGGATTACGTCCTTATAAACCCATTATTAATTGAAAATATTGTAAGCTGAACAAGCATTTAATACAGGTACACCCAACATTCTGAACATTAGGACTTAATTAGCCTACCCTACCTTAAACATGGTCAGAACACAACGTAAGTGTGCAATTAGACAAAATTACCTAACACAAAACCTGTTTTAGAGTCCTCAATGTCTTATGTAATTTATTGATGTTCTACTAAATGTATATCACTATCGCATCATCATAAAGTCAAAAGTTATAAGTGAAGTCATCATAAATTGGTCTGTAATTCTTTACTTCTAACAATGTTACATATCAAGTATCCCCCAACACAGAGCAAGTGTGCTTGCCAACCTTCTTCATAGACCTTCACCAAGTACACAGACATATGTGCCAAAGGCTGAGAGGAGCATCTGGGAGGTGAAAGAGGTCCCCTCCTCAGGGTATTGGTTGATCTTTGAGTGCATAATTCTGCTAGCGAAATCTGATGATGATATGACAAAGAAATAAAATTATAGTTTAGTAGCCCTCATGAACATAGAAGTTAAGATCTTTAAGAAAATTAGAAAATGAAATCCTGTAACATGCAAGAAAGATAAACTTCAAATGCAGTTTATCTCAGGAATGCAAAAGTTGTTTTAACATGTGAAAATAGTCAATTGTAGGCCATGATATTCATGGGATAAAGGATGTAAATCATATGAATATCACAAGATGTATATTAAAAATTAATAATAGCATCCATTCAAGATTTTTAAAAATCTCTCAGAAAAAATGTCTTTGATCTGTTAGAGGTGATTATGAAAAACGTATAGGTAACATTATAATTAAAATGCATTTTTCTAAGATCAGGAACAAGATAAAGATGTTTGTTATTACTACTTCTATTCAACATTATATGGAAGGTAATAGCATGCAACAAGAAAAGAAAAATAAGTCAGACAAATAGATTGAAAAAGAAGTAAAACTCTTTATTCAAAAATGGCATTATTCCTTACAGAAAATTCTGGGGAATTTGGAATTTACCAAAAACATATAAATTTAGCAAGGTCATCTGTAGATTATGACTTTAGTATATTTTACATATATAATTATTATTTTAAATAACAAATAATTATAAAATAAAGTTTAATAATATATGTAATTTATAATAACAATAAAAAAGCTTCTACTCTAGAAAGTAGGGAAAAAATGCTGAAACAAATTAAATAAGACATAAATAGATAGCTATTCAATGCTCATGTATTGGGAAACACCGTACTATAAAGACAGCTATTGTTTTCCAAAATTATCTGTACATTTAACACAATCCCAATTAAAATATTGAAATAACTATTTGTGGAAATTGACAGGCCAGTTATAACACTTATATGAAAATCCAAAGGATCTAGTGTCATTAACACAATTTCACAAAATAATAACAAAGTTGGAACATTCATAAGAGCCAAACATACAAAGTGAGTTGATTTATGAGAAAGGCAGCTAAACTATTCAATGGAGAAAGCTATGTTTTAACAAGTTAAGTGCTGGAATAAAAGATAACGTAGTGAGAAAAAAGAAAACTGCCCCTGCCTCATTCCATACACCAAAAGCAATTCCATATTGACCACAAACCTAATCATAAATAGTAAAATCACAAAGCTTCTAAAATAATACTTAGAAGAATATTTTTACAAACTTGGAGCTAAAAAAGAATTTTTAAAACAAGATTGCAAAAGCACTTATCAATTATAAAATAAAAAAGATAATTTAATTTTATTAAATTTTAAATATTGTTCACCAAAAGGTACTACTAAGAAAATTAACAGACAACCCAAATATTAGAGAAAAAAAACTGTAGCACATATCTGACAAATTATGCATCTGTAGAATACATAAAAATCTCTTCCGAATAAACCATTAATGAACACTGAGGGAAAAAGTACTCAACAAAAGTCTTCTTAAACAAACCTACTTTACAAAAGAAGATTAGCAGATAACCACTAGACCCTGAAGATTACTCAACGTCATTAATCATAGGGAAATAAAGAGTAAAAGTGCAAGAAAACACCATTTTATACCCAATGGAATGAATCAGATGAAATAGATTACCAACATAAAATTTACTGAGGATATTGAGGAGCTAGCACTCCCACGGACTACTGCCAGGAGTATGGAAAAAGGAGAAATGTCATAAGGTTACACATACAGCTACTTTATGATCCAGAAATTATAATCCCAGGTATTTACTGGAGAAAAGTGAAAACATATATCTGCAAAAATTCTTGCTCAAAGAAGCCTTTTTTTCTTTTTTTCTTTTGAGACAGAGTCTCACTGTACTGCCCAGGCTAGAATGCCTTGGTGTCAGCCTAGCCCACAGCAACCTCAAACTCCTGGGCTCAGCCTCCCATGTAGCTGGGACTACAGAAACCTGCAACAATGCCTGGCTAGTTTTTTATTTTATTTTTAGAAGAGATGATTCTCACTCCTGCTCAGGCTGCTCTTGAACTCCTGAGTTCAACGATCATCCCGCCTCAGCCTCCCAGAGTACTAAGATTACAGGCGTAAGCCACCATGCCCCAGTAGAATTACTCATAATTGTCAAAAGTGAAAAACCCAAATGTTCATCAATTGAATAAATAAATTAAGATATATTAAATGATGGAATACTACTCACTAATTAAAAGGCGCAAACCACTGATGCATATTGCAGTATGGAAAATGTCAAGTGTATTACACTGAGCGAAAGAACTCCAGCAAAAAGGGCGTATAACTCGTGGTTATAATTATATGAAGACCAAGAACATGTAAGGTGATAGAAATTAACAACAGTTCCTCTGGGATTGAGAGGAGTGCAGACTGGCTGCAAAAGACCACAGGGTAAGTTTCTGGGGAAATGAACATATCCTATATCTTGTCTTAAATGATGGTTATATAGTTACATGCAATTACCAAAACACTTCAAACCAAGCATATAAGATTATTACATGTAATAATGCCTGAATTTAAAAAATAATGTATTTTAACATAATGTAAAGAAAAATCGTACCTATTTCATTGGTTGTTATAAAATTCTTAAACACAGTTTATTTTGCCTTTAAATTAAGTCAGAATTTAGCACAATGCTTATCAAAATAAATAACCAGAATATTTTATTATGGTATTACCTTAGAAATGATGTCTTATCCCAAGAAGTGGGTTGGTGTAAGTAATGAAAACGCTGAAACACTGACAGAGAGACCGAGTCGTGGATGCAGCCCCTTTTGCACTGATACCATCTGCATCCTCTTACACGAGTCAGTGCAGCTCTTGCGAAAAAGGACACCATTACCCCTGCCTTGTCCACAGCTTCTTGTGAAGTATAAATGAGAGTTCGAGTTAAGTGAAAATAAACACTTAGGGGAAAAAGGACTCAACGAAAGTCTTAAACAAACCTAAACAAAGTTTGGAAAGACCTAGAAAAGCATTTGGAATCATTAAAACTCACCACCATTGAAAGTCCGTGAAATGATTGTGATGTTGTTTTCCATGCAGAGCTATTAATACTTATCAGAGTCCTGAAGAAGCAGAAGTTAAAGCATTGCCTTTCAAAGAGACAGGGAGCTAGGAATCCAGCCTGGCGTGGCTTTGGGAATGAACACCTTCAATTTGCTCCTGGAAATTGGTGCGATGTAAGCAACAGCGAGAAGGGAAAGCTCCCAGTCACCCTCATGAACAGTACAGGGAAATCCAGTTGGGGAAATTGCATGTTTTCTCTGAACCTGCCCAGTTCTATTTTTATCACCTTCCTCATCTTCAGGGAGCACTGCAAACCTGCCACATTATGCTTTTATAGGTTGGGCCACTGTGATTCCACAAATGCATAAAACAAATTTAATTTCCTCACTTGATTTTCTGTCATAAAGTGAGAAAAAGTAAAAACCTTAATGTATTTTAAATATTAAAACAATGTACTGAAATTTATCTGAAGTTTTGTGCAAATATCATTTGATTTAGTGCTATTCTAAAATAAATAAAACTTTGATGACCTCTTAGAAAAATATAATGCTAAGAAAAAGTATTGGAGACATCATAACATTCAACATTTTTTATTTTTTGTTTTGAGACAGACCCTCAAGCTGTTGCTCTGGGTAGAGTGCTGTGGCGTCACAGCTCACAGCAACCTCCCATTTTACCTTTTTTATCCTATGTTCCCACATGTAAAACACAGTTGATTGTGTCTCCCCTAGCCATCTGGGTCTTCAGTGGGAATAATATCCAAGAGAAGGATGTTTCTAAACATGCTTTGAAAAATGCAAAACACTGTCAAATGTGAAGTTTGATTAAGGTATAAATTTCAAAGGTTGGGGAGCTGGGCACCGTGTAGAGAGGGTCAGAGGCCAGAAACGACTGGCAATTTTCCCAGTCAGTATGTAATTGCTACTCAGTTTCTAGGATGGGCTTTTCTTTTAACCCCCTGGAAAGGTGGCAGAGATGATTGGTTTAGAGGCTGCCATAGTGGCCAGCTAGTGAAAAGTGCACTGTTTTACTTCTTTTCAAGCTTATACAATCAAGAGAATTGTCCCTGACCTTTCAGGATTGCCAAGAAATTCTATAGAAGAAATGCAAATGAATCCAAAAGAGACTCAAAGAATATGAATTTCCTAACATATGAAAAGCTTTTATTAGTGAACCTTACATTCACATGTGTGAACTTGAAGACACTAATATTTCCGGTGACTCCACATTATATTCTTGCATAGATATAACTTAAATATCAGTTCTTTGGTTATCTCAAGTCTTTCAGCATAATAGGATAACCTTTTAGTAATAGTTAAATTTAAATGACTCATAAAACCACCCTAAATAAACTGAGAAGGGAGGAGTTAAAATTCTTCCTCATATTCTTTCTTTGACTTTTCTTTCTCTGTTTTTCGGTCTGCCTACCATCCTGCCCAGTCCCTTTACTCTCTTACGTCCCATCTTCACATAACTTGAGCCTCTGTCTGTGCAACAGAAGAATTAAACTGATTTACTTAATGGCAGATAAATTCAAAAGTTATGTGCACACATCTAGGTCCAGAAATTTACCTGAAAATATCCACCTCTTTAGAAAATTCTCACTGGCTCTTTCTCTCTGGGTAACTATAAAACCTCGCTCTTTTCTACTTATTCTGCTCTATTCCTAATAGGATCCCCCAGAGAGTAAATAAATAATTTGTATTTTAACACTAATGAGAATTACAATCTTCTTAATCTATAATTTAAAGTAAAAAAAAGGTCACAGGCAGTAAAAAGTGCCGTTTGAGTATGCATTTGATTTTCTCTCTGAGGAAAGAGTAATGATGGAATGGGAGCCCAAAGGAACATCCTGTGGGTGAGCTTAGAGATGGAAACTACTAAAAGCTAAACTCTGAGAAGAAACAACATTTGTTAGGAGAAAAATCTTTATGGGGGTAAATGTTACTATGACTTTGATGAAATAAAGGACTGCATTTTTAATGTAATAAGATGGGAAAGATGTTCTATTTTATAAAGATGGATGATGGGTATATGTCTTTATTTTAATATCCATGTGTTTGTGTGTATACATATATATAGTATTTGTTTCATTTTAAAAAATTTAAATGTACGCCAAATCAGTTTTCCCAAACATAAAGAAATCTGAAAGCACAAAAGTAAATAATTTTAGTAAATCCTACATAGTTCTACTTTTAACTTGTAAATGTTGTTAAGAGTTCAGAAGGAAAAATAGCTGCAGAAAGCAATTTGCTCAGGACACTCTTGTTTATTTATGCAGAAAGGAGAAGCTCGTGGAAAGTTCCACATGTTAGAGGCCCCCGGAGTGAAAAGGGACCTGAGTTCTAGTATAGAACTGGTAAGAAATTGTGACCTTGGGAAGGCATTTTTCTGAAAATTTTAAAACAGGGATTATACTATTTTTAAATTAGGAAGGATATCTAACTCTCATTGCATAGGTAAGGAAATTGAAGACCAAATGATTAAGGAACTTTGTCCATGACATTGACGTTCTAATTGGAAAGACTGAGGTCCCAGGGTTTCAGTGGTCTGTCCACTAAATAGACTTGACTAGAAGCACCTACAGGGTTTCATGTGAATGAAATATAAAAGCACCCAAAGGATCATCATTTCCTAGCTTAAAGTGAAGCTAATTGAAACTTCCTAAGATCAAGTGATATTGTAGTTCTGCTTGTTTCTTTATCTGGCTTTTTTCTCTTTCTATTTTAGGAATGTAAGCACTATTGACAGCAGTTTGTTTCAGAACTGCAGCAAGTTAGTCACATTTCTCTGGGCAACAGTGCCATCTGGTGGATACCTAAAAAATGTCTGCATTTGCTTGGGCAGTGGATCAAAGTTCCAAGACCAAAGGGGCCTTCAGGAAAGAAGCACCACACAGGGAGCTCCTTGTAGACGCTAGAGAATCCTGGTCACGACCATGGTGTGGGAGATCAGGAAAATAGAGAGAGGATATCAAATAAGGTATAATAATAATCGAGAGAGCTACCAAATGTCTAGAAACCACCCAAGGAAGTAATATGTTTTATAGACTTGAGGTCATCTCCTTGGTAACTCTCTACTTTCAAAGATAGTATGTTTCATCTGTGGAGTAAATAACTGAAAAGCATATTGTATCCTTCTCCTTTCCTTTTACTACCATTGAAGCATATGGCTAGAGCAGGGACAACACACACACAGACAAATATACACACACAGACAAATATACACACAGTCTGCCCTTCAAATTCATGGGTTTCACATAGGTGGATTCAACCAACTACATATGGAAAATATTTGAGAAAAAATTGTCTTTCTACTTTACATGTACACTCTTTTATCTCGTCATTATTCCTTAAACAGTATAACAATTATTTACAGAGACTTTCATTGTGTTTGCTATTATCAGTAATCCATACATGCCTTAAAGGACATAGGAGAATGTCATAGATATATGCAAATATTTTGCCAGTTTATATCAGAGCCTTGAGCATCCTTGGATTCTGGATCCCCAAAAGTGTCTTGGACCCAGTCTCCTGTGGATAGCAAGGCACCAAGGGACAACTGTATGCACATGTGTATTTAACCTCGTATTGGTTCTGCTTCGCTGGAGATCTCTAATACAGAAACCCACAGAGATTAGACACAACTCTGGATATAATGTAAAGACATAGAATATGTTAGGAGAAGAAGCTTCATTGATAATAAAATTTTGTTACTCCCAGTGATATGGAAATACTAAATAGAAAATAACCTGTGCAAAAATAATTTCTTTGTGTACATTTAAGTTTATGTGCTGAGGGTAAAACCTGCTGCACTGGCGAGGAAGGAGAGTCACAGGCTAAATGTGGACTTTTGCTGAGATGAGTGAATCCAGGCCATGACAGTCAAGTGCATGTTGTTTTTGCTTTTCCCTTGTTGCACTGGCTTGTCAGATTCATCAGCAAAATTGTTTTTAGAAATTGTGTTTAAATGTCATTTCTCATTAAGAGAATGTACAAAGCCGATACATAAATTTATAAAACTTAAATCAAAAATTGTATCCTTAAAGGCATGTCCTAGTGAATATAATAGATTTCTTTTTAATTTTTAAAAAATATTTTTTAAGGACAGTTAACATGAGATCTACTCTCTTAATAATTTAAGTGCCTGATACAGTAGTTTGACTATATGTACAGTGCTGAACAGCAGATGTCTGGAACTTATTCATCGTATTTAACTGAAACTTTATTTCTATTGATTAGTGCCTTGATTTTTTTCCCTTGTTCCCACACCCTGGCAACCATCACTGCCTCTTTGATTCTGTGATTTTTTACTATTGTAGATACCTCATATAAGTGAAATCATGCAGCCTAATGTCCTCAGGGCTCACCCATGTTTCCTCATATAGCAGAATCTTTTTTCTAAGATTGAATAATATGCCTTTGTATTTACACTACATTGTCTTCATCCATTCATCTGTTAACAGATATTTAGGCTGTTTCCATATTTTGTTTCTTGTCAATAATGCTTCTATTAATGTGGAAGTGCATAAATCTCTGCAAGGTTCTAATTACAATTCCTTTGTATAAACACCAAAAGAGGGATTGGTGGATTTTTATTTTTTAAAAATTTTATTAAAAAAAAATTTTTTTTTTTTTTTTTTTTTTTTTGGCAGTTTTTGGCCAGGGCTGGGTTCGAACCCACCACCACCAGTATATGGGGCTAGTGCCCTATTCCTTTGAGCCACAGGCACAGCCCTGGATTATATTTTTAATTTTTTTTTTAATTTTTTTTTAATTGTTAAATCATAGCTGTGTACATTAGTGCAATCACCTGTACCCATTCTAAGATGCACCATAGATGTGGCCCCACCCGTTACCCTCCCTCCACCAAAACCTCCCCCCCTCCCTTCCACTTCCTTGGCCCTTTCCCCATAGTCTTGTGCTATAGTTGGGTTATAGCCTTCATGTGAAAGCTGTAATTTAGCTTCATAGTAGAACTGAGTACATTGGGTACTTTTTCTTCCATTCCTGAGATACTTTGCTAAGAAGAACATATTTTTAATTTTTTGAGGAAGCTTCATACTGATTTCCTTAGTGGCTGCCCCATTTTGCACTCCCACCAACACTATGCAAGTCTTCTGATTTCTCCACGTCCTCACAGCTGGTTGTGTGTTTTTTTTTTTTTTTAGTAATAGTCATTCTAAAATGTGTGGGGGTGATATCTAAGTGTGGTTTTGATTTGTATTTCCCTGTTCTTTGGTGATGTTGAACATTCTTTCATATATCTGTTGGTTATTTGTGTGTCTTCTATGGAGAAAAATCCATTTAGATCTTTACTCTATTTTTAATTGGGATTTTTGGGGTGGTGATGTTGTGTTGTAGGAATTTTTTTATATACTTTAGAAATTAACCTTTTATCAGATATGTGACTTACAAATATTTTCTCCCATACTGTAGGTAACCTTTTGTCTCTATTAATTGTTTTCTTTGCTGTGCAAAACTTTTTAGTTTGGTAGACCCTCTTATCTTTTTTTTAATCTCTTAATATATACTTTCAGAGGATATTGTTGCCACATGGAGTAGATCTGCATTTTTGCTAAGAAATAAGCTAGTTATGAGAAGTAGAGTCTTACTTCAATGTGAAAATTCACTTTTGAAGTTTGTTTTATTTTCCCCAATAGACGTAGACTCATATAGATACAAATAATACTTCAACAACAATTTGCAATTCCTCCTCTCTGATTTGTTTTTAGATTGTATGTTATAAAATCTTCTTGTTGTCTTTTAGTTTGATATGTTATTATTTTTCCCTAATAAATTTTTGACATAACTCAGGAAATTTTTCTGACATAAAATGTTTTTAATTTTTTTAATCCTTTCACTGATAATTCCAAAACATTCACCAATCATATGTTTAATTTATATAGAGATCTTGTATTTATCATAAAAGAGCATTTATTAGCTTTTAAAGCAGAAAATATTTATACCAGTAAAGATAGCCATGGGAGAAATATTCTCAGTTTGATACAATGCACCTGTTTACTGTATATATCTAAGAATAAACCAAATTAATAAATTTGACCTGCAGAATATTTCAAAGAAACCAGCCACTAGGGATACTTGAGCTATTGTGACAAAAGTCTAAAAATGGACTGACTAGCAGTGGTTAAAAAGGGCCTCAAGGATCTCCCTGCCAAGGGTAACATACTATGGCATAACACATAGTGGATGATATCCTTTGGAAATATTTCATGAGTGAAAATTTTAGCCATTTTTCTTTTTAATCTACTGAGAAAATGACAAGATACTATATCATCTTCGAGGTTGAACAACAGTAAAGTTTTTGAAACATTTTCATATGTTTTATACTTTATTCACATCCATTCTGATATCCAGCAGTCTTTAAAATGCATTCCTTGAGGCTTGGCACCCGTAGCACAGTGGTTATGGAGCCAGCCACATACACCAAGGCTGGCAGGTTTGAACTCAGCCGGGGCCAGCTAAACAACAATGACAACTGCAACCAAAAAATAGCCAGGTATTGTGGTGGGCACCTGGGAGGTGGGAGGCTGAGGCAAGAGAATCACTTAAGCCCAAGAGTTTGAGCCCAAGTTGCTGTGAGCTGTCTCACCACAACACTCTACCAAGGGAGACATAGTGAGACTCTTTCTAAAAAAATATAAAATGTGTTCCTTGAATTATGAAAAGAAAATGATCTCAGTTAAAAAGAAACAAAACCACTTACCTCCATATGTCTATGAAATCATTAATTTAGTCTTGCTTTTCATATGAAATAACTGCTTAACAATCAAATATGAAGTAGAGAAGATTCTGGATTTCTTGAAAGTTTTAAGGGAAGTTTTCAGAAAGCCTTTTGAGCTATATTTTTAGTTATCTATGAGTTTATTTAATTTCCTTGAGGTCTTTAGAGGATTTCAAATCCATCATCATATCTGGCACAGAAGCCAGCAAATTCCTGTCCCAATCTGTCCCATTTGAGGGGCAAAACAATTTTCATCAGGTATCTTCCCCAACTCAGAGTGGCTTGGAAGTTATTTTCTTGTGTTAGAGTCTGATTTGTGGACACCCTTCTCCCAATAATGCAAATTGATTTCCCTTGACACCCATGGCAAACGTAATGACCAAATCACCCAGTTTCACATATAGTCACAAAGGGTGCTTTAGTGAAGAAGCTGTACCAATGAAGTCAGCATCTACACACAGGTGTCTGTGCCCCAAACATGTCTTCATGGGTCCTGTATTTTTTTAATCCTATGGTCATGTGCAGCCGTATAAGCACTCTTTTGTGTGTGTGTGTGTGTGTGTGTGTGTGTGTGTGTGTGTGTGTGGCTTTGTTTCTGTTTTTCCATCATCCTTGAATGAATGCAAAGAAGAATTTTCCCAGGCCAAGTCTCCATGGACTTTGCTTAATTTTTAATGGCAACTATTTCAGCTATACAAAAGTTCAGCAAAAGCCTTTAAAAAGTCACTACTGTTCAAGTTATTAACCAAGGATTGCCTTCATCCAGTAAATAGATAACAAAATGAAAAGAAACAAGCTTTAATTGAAAAGAAACTCATTAGTAGATGAGATCCTCAAAGTCCACAAAAAAAAAAAAAAAAAAAAAAAAACCTCTGCCTTTTCACGTCCAGTAGTACATGGGGCAACTACAACCCACTCAGCCTATTTCTCCATATGGCTTAAAAGAAATAAAATTTAGAAATTTTCCACACCTATCTTCACTCCCCGTCTTATTATTCTGGCTCTTACCACATCTCCCATCCCTCTACCCCTTCATTCTAAGGCACGCTGGAGAGGGCTATGGGGCTAATGTAGACTGAAAGCATTCTCATTCATCTCCAATGGCAGGTAGAGGAGGACTCATATGTGTCCCAGGGCACATGATAGAATTTTGCCCAGTTGCTCCCCTGTAGGTCCTTAGAACCTTTGGCCAGTTGCTCCCCTGTAGGTCCTTAGAACCTTTGGCCAGTTGCTTCCCTGTAGGTCCTTCTATTGAGAAGGAAAGTTCTAAGTTGGACGTATGACAAAATTACTTGATGAGGCAAAAAGGGAAGGGAGAATCTTCTGACCTGAGAGCTAAGTTTATATCTCATAATGCTTGTTCAGTCATTGGCTTTTCATTCTCCAGACAAATACAGTACAATCAGGTCAAACTAAGTAAAGGTGAGCCTCAGGACACCAAGATGCTCACACTGAATGAACATGCTGCAATTTTCTAGATGTCACAGTGAACTTGAAAGTAGATTGTATGTCTGGTGCATTTTTGACATCCTTTTATCAATGGAAATAGCTACTAAGTATGTTTTATAAGTTCAAAATTGTAACCTTGGGACATGGACTGAAATAAAAAATTCAACAATTTAAATTAATTAGCCTCATTGCATGGTGAACACTGTTCAAGGAACTGAGAAGAATGCAGAGAAATGTGAATAGACATCTGCCCTTCAGAATATTAAAATCCTGAGGAAATAGGCAAAAAATTCCAAAATGGGTAAACTGTAAAATTTTGCAATACTGCTGTGGGTTTGGGATGAGGATACTATGGGTAATGAATATTGTTGAAATTACAATGATATAGGAAGTAATGGCTCATTCCTAATAGTGTGGAAGACATTTGTAGGAAGTATTCAACTTGGAAGTAGTTCCTTTCCTGCCAAAAAGCATAAATATACACAAAGTTTCTCAGCAGACTTGGAGATATACATAAAAGACTACATAGGAAGAGAATGTGCCTTACTTAATACTTGCGTTGTCACAGTTACATGTGTAAAAGGTTACCCAGTGGAAATTTGTATTCCAGGTTTTGTTTTATTGAACATTCATTTATTTATTTTTATATTCCTCAGTTTGTTTATTTATTGTAAGCCTCAGTGACATTACTTAAAATTCACACCCTGCTTTTATGGTCTTCAGAATTAGATTTTTAATTTTAATTTGGAGGAAGAATCCCTTTGTTGTGGGAAGAGTCCTTAGAATAATCCATGTAATTTGGGGGACAAAAAGTAAGACTTTGTCCTTTATCTTACAGTGGAAATGGGAAATTTTCCTTGATAATCATCTCAGCTACTTTAGAGGATTCCTGAGGCAGATCTTAGAGGATTCTGGAAGTAGAAGGAGCTTCACACTAACCTGCCTCCATAGCTGGTTATGGCTGTGAAACCAGACTCAGAATCATCCCCAGCACACAGGGAATTTGGAGGGTCAGTATTTGCAGGTAACGATTTTATTGGCACAGCTGAGCCTTCCTTTCATGGAGAAGCCATGAGAAACATTGATTGTTGCACCACAGTAAGCAAAATTTGTGGAATCTTGGAATGGTTTAGAATGGGAATCCCTATAGTATTAAATGCTACATTAATTATAATTAAAATTAATTATAAATGAGATAAAATCTTGTTCTGTACTGAGGAAAAAAAAAACAGAGAAAACAAACATACTGGTGATATTTTAACATGTTTTGAGTTGGTTGCAAATAAAAATAGAATAAAGCAAATGTTGTAACATGTTAAAATGTGTGCATTCTGAGCAAGGGTATATGGGAATTTTATATTCTTCCTGAAATTTCTTTCTAAGCCTGAAATTATGTGAAAATAAAGTAAAAGAAAAAAAGGAGAAAACAGTCTGGAACGTGATATAATAGCAGTAACTATTATCCATGTAATGTTTGTCTAAAGAAAGCTTGCCTTCTGAATACTTTGCGTACATATATATGTTTAATATTCATGACAATACTACAATATAAAACAAAACAAAACAAAAGGGCACCAAAGAGAATGTAAAATCTGTCTGTTGACTGTTTGTCTTTCCCACTGACTGTCCCATTCCTGTTAGCCGTCCTACTTATTACAGATGAAAAGGTCAAAAGGAAGATTAGGAAATAAAAGAGGCTAGATTCATGAGCAAAAATTCATTGTCTTTAAATAAATTAAGCTTATTTCCTCCTGTGACTGGCTCAGAAACATCACCTTTAATTAGGAAGAACAGCATTGTGTCCAGCTGAGAGAAGTTGGCCCTGTATTTATACTTCCTATTCTCCCTCAGCTGCATAATTTAAGTTTGCAGATTTATTCAAAGTTTAGTCTTTGTCAAAGTCAGGGTTTTGTTTAAGTTAGAAGGATAAATAATCAGATGTTGACAGAAATGAGCAATGCTCCCTTCAAAAATCTAATCTTTCTGGCCTTTGTTAAAGAAACATCAGGGGAAATTGATGACCATAAAGATTTATATTTATTAATCTAAGGGAATTTTTTTCTAGCTCTGAAATGATAATAGTTATTTGAATTATGGCTGAATAATGAAGACTATTGAATCAGGGAGTCCCCTTGTAGTTAACACTCACTAATCATTTTTATAATTAAAAATTTATTTCTCAACTCACTTTTTTTCATATTTGAAGAATATCCATCAGGATAAAACTTTTCAGATACCCAATATAAGAAAATTATTTGTAAGCAACAATAGAGAAAGGGGAAAGTCCAATCAACCAAACATTATCACATTCATCATATATAGATAGAAATATTTGTTTCATATAGAAAGAATTTCTATTCTAATTATATGGAACATAATGATAAACTCATTTGTATACTCAGAATCATTTTGCTTCTACTTACATAAATTGTATGTGCTCATAGAAAAAAAAAAAATCCCAGTGCAAAATACTATGAAGTAAAAACACCCTACATCTCATCTCCCAATGATAACCAAGCTTAATGTCCAGTGACAAACTTAGAGATATTTCCTCAGGTATATATTAAGAAATAAATCTTGTTCATACAAACACACAAAAAAATTACCTATTATTATACTATTGTGGAAATGACTAAAGACCACCCAAATGAGAACAAACAGAGGCTATGTACTCAGAGTTTGCTATTCCAAGGGATCAGCCACCATCACTTGCATTTGGCAGAGACTCGAGAGCAGGCAGAAAAGTATGAAATTTTGTAGTGGGAAAAAAAAAAAGCTTTAGGTATGCTCTGATTGAATATTGTCAGGGTTGGGAAGAGGAAGGAGGGCTAACTACAAACATACTTTGTGATTGGTTAGTGGAATGTTTTTGACTTTCTCTGGATGGTTCTGAGCTAGAAGCAGAGGTTAAAAATATTTAAAAAGGTAATTTTATAAAAAGGACACATGCACTCAAATGTTCATAGCAGCACAAGTCACAATAGCAAAAGACATGGAAACAACCCAAGTGCCCAATGAACATGAATGGATACAATATGGTTTATGCAAACTATGGGGTACTATTTAATCATAAAAAATGGCGATCTACTACCTTTTATGACAACTTGAATGGGACTGGAGACCATTCTTCCAAGTCAAACATCAGGAAACAAACACTTTTACTCAATACCAACTTGGAACTAATTCAACACAGAAGTGCAAATATAGAAGAAAATATCAATGAATATCAAGCTGAGGGAAGGAAGAGATGGATAAATTCATGCCTATTGGTATAGTGCACCCCAGTGGGTGAGAGGCACACTTCTAACTTTGACTCCGCCTGTACCAGAACAAAGTATGTAAACAAAATGTATGCCCCTTAATATTCTGAAGTTTTTAAATAATTAAATAAACAAATTGAGAGAGAATCTGGTAGTCATTAATTAAACTGTCACTGTTCCAAACTATTTGCTGCAAAAGTTGTGGTCTGTCTTCCAGGCTGGTTACTTATAAGTGGTGGGTCAGAATTTTATTGTCACAAACTATATGGCCTGACCATTGTCCATTTGTATATACAGGTTCTTACTATCCCAGATTTGGATATAACTTGCATTTTTCCCTTTAATAATAGGTTCAATTAATAGTTACTATGACATTATTTTAATGACTATTTTATATATGTGCCATACTCTTACTGTCCTATGGATGTGATTTAATAGAATATTAATCCCCTTTTAATGTCATTTGAAACATTTCAAATCTGAAGTTTAGCGATGATAAAATAAAATTTCATAGTTAGATATACATCTTGAAAGTGACTATATAATGCTAACACTTAACTTCCAAAGTGAATGGAGGTGACACATTAATAATATAGTCATTTTTAAATGTTGCTAACACTACAGTCAGAAAAGTTTTACTTACCTATGAGGGTGAACGTTTTTTCATTTTTTATAGACAGTGTATATTTTTTCTTATCTTAATTGCTAGCTCTTATCTTTTGCCCATATTTCATTGTTATAATATGTTTTCCTTTTGATTTATGAGTTCTTTCTTATGTTAAGAAGTGCATTATTTAATTTTTAAATGGTACTGTGCTTTATTTTTGCTATGTGAAGTGGTTACTTTTAATGTTATTTGCAATTACTAAGATTTTACACCTATATGTTAAAAATTAAGGCCAGATGGTGCTATTGGCTTTAGAGATGAAAACCATTAGCTCCAAAGAGCTCACCTATACTTGTTTGTTATGATTAGAAAATAAATAAGAAAAAAGAAAGGAAGAAAGGAAGGAAGGAAGAAAGGTAGGAAGGAAGGAAGGAAGGAAGGAAGGAGAGAAGGGAAGGAAGGAAGGAGGGAAGAAGAATGGAAGAGAAAGAAAGGGAAAGGAAAGGAAGGGAAGGGAAGGGAAGGGAAGGGAAGGGAAGGGAAGGGAAGGGAAGGGAAGGGAAGAGAATATTTTCCAGATTCCTCCATAAGACCTAACCAAATATTTTATTAAAATACTTTAATAAGTATCCTAATAGTGCTCTATCACCTACTCATACAAATTATACATTCTTCTATACACTCAACTTCTTCAATTTTTTTCTGCTTAATTTATAATCTATAATGTAAAAGGATGTAAGCTAGCTAAGCAGTGACCCCTCAGACTTTCTTCTCTGCTATCACTGAGAACTTAATAGCCATGTTACTTCTCCAAGAATGGGCAGTTGAACAGCCCCCATTAAAGAGCTCGGAGTGATCAGAAGCAGAGATTCTTCCTCTCATAGGGAAGTCTCCACCAGAGCTTTTGAGTGTCCTTATTTTTTTTCAACAGTGGACTCTGTTTGAAAATCTCTTTAATCTAGTGACTACTTCCTATGTATCTCGGAAGTTCTCCATAATTACCATAAATTGGAATTACCTATGACAAGCATAAAAATGTTCAATGCCATGAAGGCTATGTTGAACAGTTTGATGAGAATATTTCAGATTGTATATGAAAC